>PVKM010047204.1:0-11512 GCA_004027735.1 Carollia perspicillata
TCTTTTTGAATTCGTGTTTGGGTTTCTTTGGGTACATATCCAGAAGTGAAATTACTGGGTCATGTGCTAGTTCTATTTTTAACTTTTAGAGGAACCTTGAATATTTTCCATAGTGGATCCATCAACTGGCATTCCCACCAGCAGTGTGCAAGAGTTCCCTTTTCTCCACATCCTCTCCAATACTTCTTTCTTGTCTTGTTGATAACAGTCATTCTAACAGGTGTGAGGTGGTATCTCATTGTTTTGATTTGCATTTTTCTTATGACTAGTGATGTTAAGCATATTTTCATCTATCTGATGGCCATCTCTATGGCTTCCTTGAAAAAGTATCTATTCAGGTCTTCTGCACATTTTTAATATTTTTAAGGGCGAGAGAGAAAGAAAGGGAGAGAAACATCGATGTGACAGAGAAGCATCAATCAGTTGCCTCACATACCCGATGACCATGGAATGAACCTGCAACCCAGGCATGTTCCCTGACCAGGAATTAAACTGGTGACTTTTTGGTATTCAGGACAATGCCCAACCAACTCAGCCACACAGGTCATGTCTCTCGTTGATTTTTGACAGTCTGAATAAAATGTCTTGCGGGTCTTTTTGCATTGATATAATTAGGTATTCCGCTAGCTTCCTCTATGCTAGAGTCCAATTCTTTTGATAGGCTTGGGAAGTTCTCATCAATGATTTCTTTGGGTAGGCCCTCTGTTCTCGCCTGCCTCTCTTCTCTTTCAGGTATACCTACTATCCTTATGTTGCTCTTTCTAATGGAGTCAGGTAGTTCTTAAATTTTTTTACTCTTAGTTCTCTCTCATCTTCCTCCTGGGTCACTTCTAGGTTTCTCTCCATCTTCCATCTAGTTTACTCTATTTTCAATACTCTCTAGTAAATACCTCATGTACTTTATTGAGTTCTTCGGCTCCAGAATTTCTGGTTGGTTCTTTCTTATAGTTTCAATCTCTTTTAAGTATTTCTTCTGTTCATTGATTTTATTCCTAAACTCACTGAACTGCCTTTCTGTGTTATCTTATATATCATATTGTCCATCAGGACAGTGCTGAATTCTGCTACGTTGCGTAACTGTTCAATGTATTCTAATCCTTTTGTTTCATAACTGCAGTGTTGAATTCTCTGTCATTTAAATCACTGTTTGGGCCCTGACCATTGTGGTTCAGTGGGTTGGGCATCACTTCGCAAACTGAAATGTTATAGGTTTGACTCCTGGTCAGGGCACATGCCTGAGATGCAGGCCAGGTCCCTGGTTGGGGGTGTGTGATCAGTATCATGTATCAATGTTTCTCTCCCTCCCTTCCCCTCTCTCTAAAAATAAATAATTAAAATCTTAAATCACTGTCTGGTTTCTAGAGATTTTTCATTTTCTTTCTGTGTTCCTAACTTACCTTTGTTATTCACAGCATCTGATGTAGTAAACTCTTTTTTTGTTTAGAATCTATTTTCCTGTCAACAATTTAGTAGGTTGATAGGTAAGGTACTTTCTTTTTGTTATGCTGTTTGGGAGTCTCAGAATTCTTCACCAGGCTCTGCTGAGGAGTGTTGGGTGGAGGGAGTAAGCTTGCCATCCTGTGAATCTGCCCATTTCCACTAATGGCTGTCACCTTTCCAAGTTATTTAGAGCCTCCCACCTTTCTTTACCAGGCACTGCCAGGAAGTTGGTAGCAGGGAGCAAATTGCAACTTGCAGCTCTGCCCCCCTTCCAGTAATGGTGGCCAGCACTGCTGTGTTGTTTCAAGTTCCCCAGCCACCTTTACCTGGCTCTCCCACAATGGAAATGGAGAAGGGACATACCTTTACTCAAAAAGAAACAGCTTCTGCCTGTCTTATGCTCCAGGCCATGGTGTGAGGCCTGACTTCTCTGCTTTTGCTCTCACTGGAGTTACAGTAAGCACTGAACTGCATCAGCAGCTGCTATAAACCTGTCCTTTCCCCATCTTGTGTCACCAAAATGCTCAACTTCAGATGTCCCAATGTATGGATTTTCAGGCATGTTTGTGTGCTGAGCAGGGGATCATTTGTTAAGTTATAGTTGTCTGATTTGCTGTCAGTTTAAGGAGAGAAACAATGGAATCCTCTCACTCCGCCATGATGCTTATGCCATTTCCACAAGTATCTTTTTAATACCTGATTTTGGTGAAACATCTGAACAGTCCAGCAACAACAGCAATCATTCTCCATAATTTTTAAAAATATATAGTAATTATTCATATAAAACATGATATAATAAAATATACTGATATATTTTATAAGAAAAAAATGAATGATCTTACCTACAGTCTTGACTATTAATTAGTAATTCAAGGTTTTGGGCTGATGATGAATCTATCATGGCTGTCTGTTCACTACCTTGAAAACAAATCTTCAGAGATTTGGGTGCATAGACTGAATTTTGAATAAACTCAATGTATTTTAATAAAGCTGCAATAGCTGCAAGGCAGTAATACCTGTAAGATGACCAAGGATACACCACTATAAATATTTAGAACAAAAAAACTGCCATACAATGAAACATGTATTTTACCTTAATGTTAGGAAAATTATAAATATTTTTTATATCCAAATCCAAAAGAAAAAACTACACTAAGTTTCCTGATTTTTGAAAACTATGTAAATTATCTCCAAAACATAAAACTTGATGAAAACAGACAATTTTCTGAAGTCTGACACTTAAAGGATATTAGATGCCAATAAACCATGTGTTAGAAGTCAATATTCAACAGGAATGTGTGTCATTTTCAATGCACCATTCTAAATATTCAAATAATGTTGAAAGACTCTGAGCTTTAAAGGTAAGTCAGGAGGTCCTAAGGCATAGGAAAGTCCATTATAATCCCAGTGAGGGTAGTCACTGTGATTAACTGAGTAAACAAGTAGTCCAACCTGGCTCAGAGAAAGTATCTATTTAGCATGTTCTAAGAAATATCCTTTCCAAAAATATCATTCCCTGTCTCATATTGAAGCTTTTAGGAGTAAAGGTATGAAGTAACAGAACAAAACTTTAAATGTATTTAACTTCTGTGCCCTCACATTTCTAGTTTACAATAGCTACTTGAGCTGTTGACTCCAAAGTAAAGTGAGCAGCAACCACTAGGGGGCAATAGATTTATGACTAATTTGGAGAGATTCTATATAAATTAAGTTAGCAAGATATGTCTTGTGTGCAAACCTGAGTTAACTATTTTAACTTTTTCAATAATTCTTTAGTTGTATTATAAGCCAAGCACTTTTCTAGGTGGTAGGAATATAGCAGAGAACAAGTCAGACAAAAGATATTACCCTTGTGGAATTCACACTAAACATTTATAACTTTCTTGAAGTTATAACTTACTTGGACTGAACCTCCATCACAACAGTGCTGAATTCTGCTATGCATAACTGTTCGATGTACTCTAATCCTTTTGTTTCATTGAAGTATTTTCTTTGGACAGTAGTGAAATTTACATTCTGAAAAAAAAAAAATAATTTCAAAATGAATTTTTAGCCCTAACTGGTGTGGCTCAGGGGACTGAGTGCCAGTCTGTGAACCAAAAGCTAGGTGGTTCGATTCCCAGTCAGGGCACATGCCGTGGTTGTGGGCCAGGTCCCCAGTTGGGGGCGTGTGAGAGGCAACCAATTGACAGCTCTTGCACCAATATTTTTCTCCCTCTTTCTCCTTCCCTTCCCTTCTCTCTAAAAATAAATAAATAAATATTTTTAAAATAATAAATATTTAGTTTCATGCACTTGCCCAAAACTGGTTTATTAAATACATGTCTGTACATAGCTTAAATATTATATGAAGTTTATTTGTAACATTTTCCAGAATTAAAAAGTTTTGTTATTTACAAAAGAAGAATGATTATCTGTCTTGCTAAGTGAATGATAGACAGCCTATAGCTCTTATTAGAGCACATTCACATGAAATTTAACTGAATATGTTAGGAACCATAATAAAAAATAAATACAAGAGTCTCTTCCTTCTAGTAATTTTATTCTATAGCAACATCATCACACAAAATTTTACAATCAACCTGACATACTTATCATGCGCTAGTTGACTAAGATGAGAACATCAATTTCATCTATCAAATCTATGAAATGATGTCTACATGAGGTGAATTTAATTTACTTAAAATAAAGTCAATAATAGAATTTGTTTTGAAAAAAGAAAAAAACAGCATAAAGTTGTAGAGCAAAAGGTATACTACTTTGAATAAAATTAAGTAAGAAAGGTAATTCAATGCTGGACTGTTAAAAATCCATAAGACTGAAAACAATTATAAATAGATAGGTAATTTGTTATGTGCCAAGAATGTTTTAACAATTGTCATTGTGAAGACAACAATCCTATGACCTAACTCTTATTAACTACAACTTCCATACACGTAAAATTCTGAAAAGCCAAGTCACTTTTCTAGCATACGGTTGATATGCATCAGAGCTAAAACTTGAATTCAGAATCTTTGACTTACATAGTCAATGTTCCTTCTACTTCATTTTGCTTCTTATTTAACGAAGATAAGTGTGATGATAATGATAATAATAATACTGATTTTTTCCCTTCTACTTGTAATACTTTTACCCCAAATAGTTCCATGAGACTTGCTACCTCATTCCATTCAGGACCCTGCCCAAACGTAATCTTATTGATAAGGTAATTTAGGATAGCCCTATATAATATATCAACTCCGAAGAAGGTAGATATTGTTATCTGTCCCTATTTTACTGATGAAAAAAACTGAAGCCCAAATAGGGTAAGCTGACTTGCACAAAGTCACTTGAAATCAGGATTTGCGATCAAAACAGTCTAACTCTTCTATTCTTAAGCAGTATGCTATCCTGCCTTATACTGAAGTATAGTGAATAGCTGTTGTTTTTACCTTTGGAGGGTTTGTCTATCCCATGTTGCACACAGTTGTGGTACGACTGTTAATTGCAGTGCTCTGTGCCCCACAGCAATAAGTACATGACCTGGAGTTAGTCGATTATAGTGTCTCTATCCCCAGAAATAGAGTTTGGCCTGACATGAGAAAATATGAACAAAGTAGAACCCGTCAAGGTCCTTCCCTGGAATTCATATGTGGGCACTAGAAGAATAAATTTCTTTTTTTCTCTGAGTTGGTTTAGCTGAGATGAATTAGCCTAGAGCCATCAGCAATCTTCTTAGACCACACAGAGCACAGGAGGTAAACATAAGGCCCATGGGCCAAATCCGGCCCTCCACCTTGCTTTATCCTGCCCAGCACCTTGTTTCCACCCAGTGGCAGCACCAAGCTCCTTGCTCCCAGTTAAAGAGCAGTTACATTTATACAGTCCTAAAATTACATTTGGCCCTTTGAAGGCAACCGTGAGGCTGATGGGGCCCCCAGTGAAAATGAGTTTGACACCCCTGTAGAGGTAACTTATTGGCAGATAAAAAAAAAGATGGTGGTGGGGATGACAGTATGAATACCATCTACCCAAATATGTGGCTTCCAATTTATACAAGCCAATAAATTTCCTTTTTGACTTAGCTAGTATAAGTCGGTTATTTATAACCAAAACTTAGAACGCTTAATCAAAAAAATAATGGAAGTTTAAGAGGTATGCATTAATAAGGGTGATGGAAAAAAGTTAGAAATAATGCATGAAAGAAACAACATGGGAGACTTGTTTAATGGAGACAATAGATTTACACGAGGGACCATTTTTAGCAATGAGTCAAACACAGCAAAGCTACTACATAGGATCTCTAAGAGGATCAGAAAAAATCTTACATGACTGCAGATGCTGTATTTAAGAATAATAAAGAACTCATTAGACCCTAAATCTCAGCTTGATTCCAAAAGTGTTGAAGATGAGTCTAAAAACATAACAAAATACAGTATATTATAAAAATAATTTGCACTCATCAGGAATTATTCCAACTGCAATGCTGCGTACTTGGTTCAGAATTATTCCAACTGCAATGCTACCTTGCTTCCACTTAAAAAAAAAAGGGGTGGGATTTGCTAGAGGGACGAAATAAACCATAATACATGGTGGAAATGGCCTCACTGAGGGAACGTGCACTGGCTGGATAAGATTCCAGAGCACTTACCTGTCACGGTCCCACAGCTGGAGGCTAAAGTAGTAGGGTAACTGTGAGGCCATCCATACTACCAAAGGAAGCCGAAATAATTCTATAATACAGATCAAATTCTCTAAAGGAAAAGTACTTGCTGATAGCTGCTATTCCCTAAAAAACAAGAACTTTAATTTCAACTAGTCTGCTAGCTTAGTAATTAGTTTCCAGGAAGCCAGACCTAAAGAAATCCATGCTTTCTCTAATGGTCTGCTTCCTGTATACTCTAAGAAACCTCCTTAATACCTACAATATTTTTCCTTTTATTTAAAGTAGATCAAGGTGTAAATTCAAATCAGTGGATTTCTGTCCTTTTCATTATATGTATTAATAGTTCATTAGGTCAGAATTTGTATTTAGTGCATCCTTTAGGGTGGGGCAAAAGTAGGTTTATGGTTGTTTGTATGGGAAATAATATAGTCATTAATAAATAATAGTACAAAAATAAACTTTGTGCTTCGCATACAACTGAAAACCTACTTTTGCCCCACCCTATAAAGTTACTCAAAGAATTGGAGTTTTTAAAGGTTTTATTTATTTATTTTTAGAGAGAGGGGAAGAAGGGAGAGAAACATTGATGTACGACAATCAAACTGGTGACCTATTGGTTTGCAAGCCGGTGCTCCATCCGCTGAGCCACACTAGCCACAGAAATACTGGGTTTTAAATAAAGATCTCAAATGTTACTATTGAGAATAAAATCACTTACCTTGAAATTCTCTGTGATCAGAGTAAACAACTTAGTTGAGTTCCCCGCAACACAAGCAGTATTTGACATTATTATTTCCAAAGGTGATAAAATTTTGAGTTTAGTGATCACCTAAAATCATTTGAATAATCAATTTCTTAAATGTAAACTTAGGATTCTCTAAAACAAAAAAGTTTCATTCTTCTGAGAGAGAATTAAAATTACTTCGTAAAATATAAAATTAACTGTCTTAATTATATATTTCAATTAAAAGGTATTTCTAATGATTGTATATTAAACATATATCCTATACAGTTACAAATATAAACATAAATATAAGCTATATTTTACTCACAATAGTTTGTAACATCTCTAAATCTAAAAATTAATTTGAATTTATCAAATATGTATTCCTAAAATCTTTTAAAGAAATTTTTCTAATCAGCATTTTATCCATCTCTATGAAAAACATTCAAAAGAAAACAAGCAACCAAAATATAAGCAAAAACAATGAAATAGAGAACAGGCTGACAGTGACCAGAGGGGAGAGGAGAGGGAATGTCAGGGGAAAGGGGGAAGGGTTTACAGGAACAAGTATAGAGGACACATGGACAAAAACTAAGGGGGGTGGAAATGGGAGGAAGGTGGGGAGGGCTGGGGGTGTTGGGCTGGGATGGGAGTAAAAGACAGAAAACTGTACTTGAACAACAATTAAAATAAATTTTAAAAAAACATTCAAAAGAGTAACTATGGTGATACAATCAATATGACCTTACCAGTACAGCTTAGAAGTTAAAAAGTAAAAAAGTCAGAGATGAGAAACATTTGCTTTATGAGTTATGCTTTTCACAATATAAGATACATTTCTGAGAACTACCCTAGAACACAGAAATTCTTAATCAGTTTGACTAAAATTTCTGTTTTATAAAAACTTGCTTCCTATTCTTTTTAAGTTGCATAAAAATCTGAAAATACCCAGAAATAAAGGCAGTATGCTTTTTAGAATATAAAGAGTAGGCACAGACTACCTCTACCTGTTAAGTCATACAAATTCCCATGGCAACAGACCAGTGGCCCCTCTTCATGAGTAATAAGAAGTAAAAGCAAGAAGAGATTAAATTATGACTGATTTAAGAGACCAACTTTCCTTAAATCTCAAAAATAATATTCAAATACAGTTCAGTAGAAATAACACTGTGGAGACAGATTATACATATTATTTTTAGAATAAATCCAGGAATTACAATTTAAAGATAATTTTAGAAACTAATATTAACAGTAATTTAGAATGTTTAACAGCAAAACACTATTTTTAGGACTAGATATACTTAAAAATAAGATGTAGAACAATTTTATTTTAATTCAGACTAACATTAGAACAATACTGAATAATCTGTATTCTACCAAAAAATAAACTAATTAGGGAAGTACTAACTTGAAAATCCGGCTAGTGCTCACTAGATCAACCATTTTCTAGGATTATAAATACTCACCTTTGTATATGTTGTGTTGTCCGCAAACTGAGATAATATAATTTGTGGGCTTTTTAAATCAACACTTGCCATTCCTATTTCACCTCTGGCAAGTCCTCTCCCTTCTACAACAGCTACAATAACTGATGGGGAGTGTGCAGAAACTGCAGATGAGGATGTAGCTGCTAAAAAAAGTTGATGTGTAAACATTCATAATAATAATTTCTAGTTTTTTCTCAAGATCTCAAGGCTTCAAGTCTAGGACATGACTATTAATATCCAAGAAAATAATCCTTTTTTAGTCATCAAAAATTTTTTTTCATATTCAGACCAAATAAAAATATTAATTTTCACAGTATTTTGCCAAAACTTAAACTTCATTCACATTCAGAAATAACAAATTTACACATTGTTTTATTTTTCATTTTACTGAAATGTAGTCATAAAAAAACCCACTGAATTCAGGATCAAAAAACCTAGATTATTTATCTTACTCTGTCATTTAAAAGCTTTATGAATTTGAACAAATTATTTCATAATAAATAATCATCAATCACAAAATATAAAAGAATAAGTGCCCTGCCTAACTCGAGTATAAAACATGATATAACTATAAACTCCAATTTCAAGATATCTGTGTAATGGTGGATATCTTATTTCTTAATGTGACAAGAATGTTCTAAGTTCTCTACTTGGATTAATTCATTTCATTGTCACAACAGTTCCATCAGACTGCTAGTTTTCAGAATCTTTTTGCCATGAAAGCCATGTTGTACACTGTGATTGAGCTCATGTTACATCTGTAGGAGTCAGTTTAAGCTCTGCAATAGAATATGACCTCCCCATTTGTATTTGTAACTGTAAAATAATACCAAATCCCGATGGAAATTTCCGTGCTCTCAGCAGGCATTTCCTTTAAACTCCTACGAGAACATTTACAGTTATCTCTGCTATGAACAATCCTATAATACTATAGAGTGTGGCAAAGTAGGTATACAGTTGGATGTGAAACACAGTTTATTCTTGTATTATTGTTTATTAATTATTGTATTGTTTTCCACACAATCGTAAACCTACTTTTGCCCCACCTTGTACAATGAGCATCCTTGTGCATAAAGCTTTTTTCTGGGTCTCTTATTATTTGCTTAAAGTGGATCCTTGGAAGTCAAATAATAGAAAACCACCATTTTTATTTTTTATTAAATTTATTGGAATGACATTAGTTAATAAAATTATATGGGTTTCAAGTATAAAATCCTATGATACATCATGTATATCGCACTGTATGCCCAGAACACTATCATTTTTTAAGGATCTCATATATATTACCAAACTTCCTTTCAGAATTACACCAATTTTTAATTCCATCAGCAGTATTGAGAAAATAATATCCCACCACTCAGAAATGTTGAGCTTAACAGAATAGCAGAATGGCCTTTTGAACTCCATTTTGGTGTCAATTGGAGTACAGCACCCTCAAAGAACGGGTTCTGTCTTAGAGAACGCTGTATATATTTTGAATCAGAGACCATTAAAAGATGCTGTATTCCTCAGAGCCAGAATGTTCAGGTCTGGGAATTAAAAGGTAGAAGTGGGAGTAACTACGCACGCTATCATAACTACTAGCCTACCTTAAGCATTTTTATTTCCCATCCCAGCAACTTTGAGCTCTGCTGGTTTGGAGATCTTACTTTCTACAAGGTTGTTGCTTCCACCAGATGATACAACCATGGTTCCACTGATTTGGAAGATGAAATTCCCACCTCGCCATTTTGAGCTCTTTATTTATGCTACTGAACCAATAGGCAACAAAAGGTTGGGGGTATCTATGAGTAAAGTGGTCAATCCTGATTACCAGTGGGAAATCATGTTGCTACACAAAATCAAGGCAAAGTGGACTATGTATGGAACACAGGGAATTCTCTGAGGCACTTCTCAGTATTCCCAATAGTAGAGATTAATAGAAAACAATAGCAACCAAAAAAAAAAAAAAGAGTTGACTCCATGAAGAGGGGAAGAAAGAGTTTTCTAAGCAAAGGAAAGAGCATACACAAAAGAGAGAGAGTACCATGTTCAAGGTACAGAAAAAAAGTTGAGAAAGGTTATAATGTAAAATACAAGTGAGAAAATAGGCGAGATGAAGCTGGAAAGCCTGCCTAAAGCTGTATCATGCAATCCCTCATAAACTATGTCAAGATATTTAAACTTGATCTTAACAGCAATGGGGAGCCAAAAGTTATTAGAAATAATAATAATATAACAATATGGCTATCATGGGATAAACTGTGCCCCCCTCCACACACACAAATTCATATGTTGAAGTCCTAATCATTTGGTTCACTGAGATAGTAACTGAATTCAGAATGTGACTATACAAGGTGGGGAAAAAAGTAGGTTTATAGGTGTGAGTATACATACACAGACGTTATTCCTATAGTATTTATTAATTACTATATTATTTTTCATGCAAACAACTGTAAACCTTTTTCACATTCTGTTTTTGGATACAGGGCCTTTATAGACATCAGTAAGGTTAAATGAGATCATTAGGGTAAGCCTGAATCCAATATGACTGGTGTCCTTATAAAATTAGAAGATTAGGACACACACCAGAACAGGGATGCCATGTAAAGAGACCAGAAGGAGAGAGCCATCTGCAAGCCAAAGAGAAGAGGCCTCAGAACAAAGGCAATCTGCTGATACCTTGACCTTGAACTTCTAGCCACTAGAACAGTGAGAAAGTAAATTTTTATTTAAACCACCAAGTCGGTGGTATTTTGTTATGGCAACCCTAGGAAACTAATATAGTCAATGACTATAAAAATCAACAAAAAAAACAACAAAAGAAAAAAATCCAAAAAAATGAGGAAAGTATAAGCAGCATCCACTTCAAGCATTCCAACATTCACATCATAGGGGTACCAGAAGGGGTAGAGAAAAAGCAAGAAATTGGAAATCTTTTTGAAAAAATAATGAAAGAAAACTTCCCTCATTTGGTGAAGGAAATAGACATGCAAATCCAGGAAGCACAGAGAGTCCCAAACAAGATGGATGCAAAGAGGCCCACTCCAAGACACATCATAATTAAAATGCCAAAGGTTAAAGTAAAGAGAGAATCTTAAAAGCCCCAAGAGAAAAGCAGTTAGTTACTTACAGGGGAATTCCCATAAGACTGTCAGCTGATTTCTTAAAAGAAACTTTGCAGGCTAGAAGGGATTAGCAAGAAATATTCAAAGTCATGAAAAGCAGGGATCTACA
>PVKM010047205.1:0-11486 GCA_004027735.1 Carollia perspicillata
AATCCCAAGAGAGGAGGCGGCTAAGTCCAGGCAGGGCTCTGTGCCCTGTACTCTTCTTCCCCGCACTCCCTCCACAGGCCCCCACTCCCCACTCCTGCTCCCAGCGGGCAAGCAGACGCCATGTGTGCGATGGTAACCAGGGTCCCTTCTGGGGGGCATTCAAGACATGTGACCACAAGGATGTGGACAGTTGGGGGACTCTGCCTCGTGGGGAGGGGCCCACGGTTCAGGAGTCCTGAGAGAGTGGGCCAGGGTCTGAAGGGACATCCTGACCCCACACCCCTTGCCCAACATCGGCATCAGCCATGCTAAGTTAAATCTGGTTTCCGGGTTTGAGTGTGTTTGTGTGTATCACACTGTGTTTGCTTGGGTCGAAGTGTGTGTGAATGTGTATGACTAGGTGAGTGTGAAAATGAATGTGAAATGAGTTCATGTGTGTGTCATGGTGGGCTTGGGCATCTGGCTGTGTGTGTGAGAAGAACCACTTACTGATGGCCTTGGACATTAGGGGTGGGGATGGGTGCAGGGTAGTCTCCCCCTCCACTCTCAAGCTACAGTAATGAACCAGGGTCCAAGTGGATGTCCTCAAGTTGGAGGTAGCTTCAGGCCACCTTGGGCCTAGCCTGCAGGCCTGGATGTGAACAAGAAAGTAGGGCCTCACAAGTATGTGGTACCCTCTTCAGCTCTTCTGTGGTCTCAGGTCTGAACCGAACATCCTCACGAGAGCCCTGCCCTTTCCACCCCTCAGAATATTCAGGCTAAGGACTAGAATACTGCAATCCCCGCCTCCCACCACCACAGGCTTCCAGGTGGTGCTTGGTGGGGTGGTCCATCAACAGAGTTTCTCATGAATGTGTACAAGATTGTGTGGCAAGGCAACTTTTGTCACCTTGGTCTCCATGTCTGGGAGGGCCACGGGGCTGGAGTTGCTGCTCAGTGACAGCTGGCCCCTCAGTAATCCCAGGTACACTCACAGAGAGGGCACTAATGTGACCCAGAAATACAACCATGGGTAGACAACCCTAGAGAATGAAAACAACCCTCCCAGACCTGCCTACTCCCAGAGAGTAACCTCAGTTTCATCCCACTTTCATGGCAAAGGTGCTATGTAGTTTCAAAATAATCCCTACCTGAACCCCCCTTCCCAGTGGAACCACAAGAAGAGCAGTTACCAGACTATGGAGCCACTACCCAGCCCAGCCCTGCCCAGTGCAGTCTCCACAAGTATCCACCGCCAGTACCTACAGCGACCTCTGCTGGGCAGCAGTTAAAATAAGCTGAGATTTAGCAGCTAATAAACACTCCCCCAGGTGTGGAGGCTCAGGGTGGGCATTGCTGGTGAAACCACAAACCCTTCCCTTTGGGGGTTCCCCGTCTGCCTTTGGAGTCCCGAGTTGATGTTGTCTGAAGTTCCTTCAAGCTAATTCAGGCAGTGGGACTGCCACTGTCCTCATCCATAGGGAAGTATTTCAAGAGGGCCTAAATAAAGGCCTTTGTCCAAGTTTCCATCCAGTTGGGGTTGGGTATCAAATTCATTTAAGGGGAAAATGCACGGAAAACATTTGTGAAGATCGGGGAGGTTTATGCATTGCTCCTGCTTCGTCGTCTCACTCTACGATTCTCCTTTTCTTCCCCTTCCACTTTTATCCTCTTCTGTTCCTATGATTAGTCAATAACATAGTTTTCAAACACAAGCTTTCTTTTCCTAGTCATCAGTGTGGCCCAGAAAATGCAGAAATCAGGAGGCTATTGCTAAATGCAAAGAGCTGGCAAACTGGCCCTTCCAGGCCTCATGATGGGAACAGGGAAGATGGATGAGATGAGCTCAGTCTTAGATGCCCACCTGGTGACAGTGTCTCTTCTCCTGGAGTTTCTGTAAAGGCATTTCTTGCAGCCACAAAATCTTTCAAGCTCCTCAAAGGAAAGGAGGTATTTAAATACCTGGTATTGTTCTTACTTTGGCATCCACGTGATTTGCATTGAACTACGTGACTCAGTATCATAAAGTAAAAATAGGACTTAATACCTCCCTTGCCTTCAGAAGGTGGCTGCATGTGTGTGTTGTGTTGCGTTCTGCATTGGAGAGTGAAAAGCTAGCTACCTGCCTAAATTGAACCACCTGCTTATTCTGATAAGAGAATGATGCTCAACATCACCTACAGGCAATATCGTTATTTTATGTTTGTTTTAATTCATACCCGAATCTTTTTGTCTTGTAAAAACCTTTCTTCATGCTCACATACTATTACTTTCACTTGAAGTTAATCAAGATTGTTTAATCCTTGTACCAAAGCCACACAAATTAAATATCAGCAGATAGAGGAAGATGTGGGTGGTGGCTCTGTTCTTCTTGCCCCCCCCCCAAAAAAAAAAGAAAAAGAAAAAAAAAAGCACTTGGAGTTCTTAAGAGAGAAGAAAGGGCCTGAAGATTCAGTAAGTCTTATGGGTTAAGACTTAGTTGGTTTCTGAGGAGAGGTTCCTCAAAATTTCCCTGGAAGGCTGGCCATATTGAAGAATGCAAGTGTCATGCATGCTGGGAGTGAGGCTGCAGCCCTTGCGATTCCGAAACCCCCACACTAGCCCAGCCTTTCTGGGGAAAGCTCCCTTCTGCTCCCTTAGGCAGCTAGCAGTCGCGAAGAAGCGGAGCTGTCCAAGGTTCTGCACACTGGCGTCAGCCGCACTAGTGGGAAGGGAGGATTCTAGGGTGTGGAACAGAAGTAAGCTTTGAGGACTACAGCCTCTGCGCGGATTTCCCCAAAGCTCATCACATAATGCAAGAAGAGGAAACGGAGCTGTAGAGGCTTTTACTGCATCACTTTGAACGAACCGTTGGCCATCCCTATTTAAAGAATTATGAGCTAGTAAGAAGAAACGTTTCTGAGTCAGACTCTTCACATGGAAGAATGTACTTAACCCTCACAGTCCTATGAGATAGGTGGTGGGGTCATTCCCACTTTCAAGATAAGGAAACGAAGCTTTGAGAGGAAAGGGGCTTGCCCATGGTCACACAGATCAGAAGGGACAGAGTTTAGATTCCAACCTGGATCACTTGAACTCCAGAGCCTCCTTCTTACCACTAAACTTTCCCCTACCACTAATGTAGAAGTGAAATTGAAGTCCTGGGCTATCCTATATGAGATTTTAACCAAATTTTAGAGGAATGAGGTTGGGGACCAACTAAGATTCAGATGTAAACCACAAAAAAAAGTCCTTCCGAATTCATCAAAGTTATTACCACATACTTTACATATTTTCCTGACAAAAGGCTTGCTACCCGAAATTGATTACCAAAGAAGAGAAAAGGAAAGTATAATGACCCTCATGGCCAGTAGCCCAGGGTTCTCTTTCCAGAGTGGAACAATTTCACAGGGAGCCAAGCCTGGATACCAACAAAATGCGTTTTAATAACTGGCAAAAATGGCAAAAAAAAACCCACGAGGAGGCTGCTATTATTTGAGAGAGTATATATGCAGCCAAAAAAAGGAGGGCTTTTCCTTATTTGCCAGCATCCTGTTCCAGTTCTGAGGACACTCGGATATTGTTAAAGGGCTTCTTCCACCTATTCCCACTCTCAGGTTTTCACAGCAAAACCTCAAATACCAAAATAAAAGTTTTCACTGTTGTTAGCCTCAACTAATCTTGGAGAAGCATCACATCCACACCCCTATGTCATACAAGGGGCCTGTGCCTGACAACTCTCCATTCAGTAGCTGTAGGTTTGGATAGCTAAAGAAAATAGAGAGGGCCATGGCTGGCATGGCTCAGTGGAGTGAGTGCCAGCCGGTGAATTGAAAGGTCACCAGTTCGATTCCCAGTCAGGGCATATGCCTGGGTTGCAGGCCAGGTCCATGATTGGGGGCACGTGAGAGTCATTCAACTGATGTTTCTCTCCCTCTCATCCTCCCTCTCTGAAAATAAATTCAGAAAAGAAAATAGAGAGGAATAGACTCGTGCTTTTTCTCCTCTTCCTAGACCTCAATCTGCACAACATACAGATAGGGGGCCTAGTCTTTTATGAAAATGCCTCACAAAAAGCTGGGTCTCCAGTCCATCTAGAGCAACTCTTTCCCCTTCTAGGTTTGGGATTTGCAGGGCTCTGACACATGGAGTAAAGGCTGCTATTACTTTTTCCGAGGGCACTCGGAGGCCAAAGACCTGGCTCCCCATCTGGGTCTGCTCTGACTCATCAGCCCGCAGACAGATTTGATTGTTTTCTTATTTAAAGTCATTAATTAACTCTCCTCAGCATCAGAACAGCATGTAATAAGAGAGAGGCCATGTGTAGGGGTCTCTAAGCAGCTGTGCCTACAGCTGAACACCATCTTCTTTACTAACAGGATCGGGAAATGATTTTTATTCCTGGCCATAGCCCTTCAGAAAGCTTGGACTGTCAAGATTTTAGGACAATATGAGAAAGGATATAAAAGTGGAATTAATTGCTAAAGCTGCTATAGTTATTCTGGCAAAACCCGGAGGCCTAGGGGTCCCTCAAAGAACTGGACTTTCATTTCTTCCTGTGCCTGCCATGTGTCGGGCACAGAACTGGGCACAGGGAACCCAACCCAACTTGGGATAAGCCCTGCCATACAGAAATCTTCAGTGGAAAGAGATGCCACAACCCTGAAAAGGGTATTTGAAGTCAGCAGTTTTTAGCAGTGGAAAGAACCCTAATAATCATAAATCATCAACTATTTTTAACAGAAGGAAAGAGCTGAGGGAAGTTGAGGGTTGCCTTTGGCCAGAAACCCAGTGGGAAAGATGGGGATTAGACCCCAGGCATTATATAACTTCTAAAACTTGTTCTTTCACTGTTCTAATCTGCTGCTCTGTTCATTAAATTATCCAAAGGACATCTTTCCATGAACATAGATTTATCTGACCCAATCGTAATGCGAAACTCAAATGTAAAGCTATAATAGAAATAAGTAATAGATGAAACAGGAAAAGGAGAATGTCCATTTATATATCCAAGTCGTCCAATATAGTAGCTGCATGTGGCTACTGAACACCTAAAATGTAGCTGGTCTGAACAGAGAGTGCTGTAAGTATAAAATATACACCAGACTTTGAAAAATCAAGATGAAGAAAAGAATACAGTAATGTTGATATTGATTATAAGTTGAAATAATACTTTAGATTATGTTGGGTAAAATTAAATATATTATTAAAATTCATTTCATTTGTTGTTTCTTTTTACTTGTTTAATGTGTCTACTAGGAAACTTATAATTACATATGTAGCTTGCATTTATAACTCACATATTTCTACTGGACAGTGCTATTCTAGAATGCTTTCCTTTAGGAGGAATTTTTTTCTTTTTTTAAAGATTTTATTCTTTAGAGAGAGGGGAAGGGAGGGAGAAAGAGAGGGAGAGAAACAGCTACACGAGACACTGATGAATTGCTTCATGCACACCCCCAGTCAGGGACCACCCCCAACCCAGGAATGTGCCCCGATGGGTAATCGAACCTGTGACTTTTCAGTTTGCAGGCCGGCACTCAATCCAGCCAGGGCGGGAGGAAATTTTCTTTACAAACTGAGGCCTTTAGCAAAGTAGGTTCTATAGTCAGTCAGCCGGAGATGAATCCTGGCTCTACCATTTGGGCTGTGTGACGCTGGGCAAGTTGAATCTCCCTGTGCTTCTGTTTCCTCACCTATAAAATGGGCACAACAGATCCTACCTCCTCAGTCATGGGCTAAATCACTTGGCTGTTACATAGCCAGTGCTCCGTTAACTTCAGCTGTTGTTACTGTCAAAAGGGGCTTATGGAAGCTTATAGGATGGGGCACATGGAAGAACAACTGGACAATTTTCATATAAATCAAGTAAAAGATTTGCTACTAGTTAAAACATGATTGGAAACACTTGCTAAGCTGATGAATTACTTTGATGTGGCCCCAATTTGCTGGCGGATGAAGACATTGAGGAAAAATTTCAAGTATTTACATACAGCGAGTCAATTAGCTAACTGCATTGTGCACAGGTTTTGACCTCTGCTAATGAGTGGAGCAAGAGGATGACTAGCAGGCACTTGTAACAAATGGCCCAAGAGATCTAAGCCTCTTGGACTCCAAGATTCCTCAGGGAAAGGTAAGCCTTGTGCTTTAGGAGAAAGATCCTGGACCAGTGTCAGACATACGTGAGGTTAAAGCTGCTCTGCCACCTGTTGACCTTGATCAAGACACTGAGTCTCAGTTTTCTCTTCTGTGAAATGGAGATAGTACCACCTCTCTGGCAGGTTGTGATGAGTAAATTAGATAATGCAAATAAAACACCCAGTACATAACAGGCACTCAAAAAATAATAGCTTTGACCAAATGGGATTTTAGTGCTCTTTAATAGAGAATTTTCTGTCCAGAATCTCTCTGGTCTTTTCTACAATTCCACTCTTCACTTCCCATCCTTGCCTGGTCCCTGAGGAAGTTAAAAGGACAGTTTCATTTGATTAAGTGTGTCTACACCAGAAGGTAGGGTTGCAGTTACTTTGGGCATTCTCCATAATTTGTCATGTTCTTTTCTGTGCTCCATTAACACACACGAGGTTCCTTTACTAGGATGATAAAGCAAGCCGGAAAATGGGCACTGTTCTCCATCATGTTTATCAGGAAGTTCTGACATCGGTGTTTAAAGCACTTTACCTGTAGCTTTGCTTTGAAAATAAAGGGACAAAGCCCTGGCTGGTGTGGCTCAGTGGACTGAGCACTGGCCTGCAAACCGAAAGGTCGTGAGTTTGACTCCCAGACAGGGCGCAGGCCTAGGTTGTGGGTCAGGTCCCCAGTTGGGGGCACGTGAGAGGCAACCAGTTGATGTATTTCTCATACAGTGATGTTTCTCTCCCTCTCTTTCTCCCTCCCTTCCCTTCCCTCTAAAAGTAAATAAATAAAATCTTTAAAATAACTAAATAACTAAATAAGGGCACATAAATCTGGACATCAGGGCCCCTGGAGAACGAGCCTCTCCTGCCTCCCAGAGCAGACTGTGGATCCATTCGCTGCACAGCTCTGAAGGAGCACATTGTTGCTGTACTTGACTATCTCTTCTTCTCCTGAAAGTTTGCCTTCTGGACCAAAGAAATATATGTCAAGCCCGGTGAGGACTTACATGAACAGAGCACACTGGACTCTAGAGAAAACACTCAGGCTAGGCCCACATGGTATAGGGGGAATCTGGAAGTGTCTTGACAGGAAAGCAACACGGTCAGATTTCTGGGTCCAAGGGTGGTAGGTGGATTTAGGTGGGGAAGAGCCTTGCAAAAGGCTTATCCCCGATTCTATTGAGAAGCCTCTGACTTCTGGGCACCTAAGCACCAGTACTAAGTTCTTTTGGGATAGGGTCTGGTCTTGAAATGCATTTTTCCCACTTCTCCCTCAACAAATGCTGGATGGTGGAGAGCTGGTGTGGGATCGTCTTGAGAAACCTTGCTCTGGAGGAGCCCAGGGGCTCACTGTGGAGAGCAGAGATGCCCTTGTGCTGAGTGTACCAAGGAACAAGGGCTCAAGTAGCCATGGGCGGCCTGATGAAGGCAGGTTGGCAATGGAAGTGGGAAAACCGTGAAACCCTAGCAGAAAGACCCGAGTCTGAATCTCAGGTTCACCACTAAACCTGTGGCCTTGGGCAGATGTTTTAAACTTTCGGGGCCTCATTTTCCTCATCTGGGACAATGGCACCTACTTATCCTAGGCTATGGCAATTATTTGGCAACATATAAGAAAATTCTTAGGATAATACTAACCTTCCTTTATCTAGTGCTTTCAGTGTGTCAAGCATTGTGCTCAGAACTTTATATCCATAAAAGAGCAGCCTTTATTATCTCTATTTTATAGCTGGGGAAAGCAATGTTCAGGATCTTTAAGTAACTGGCCCAAGGTGACACAGGCAGCGAGAAGTGGGACCAGGGTCCCAACCTCGGCAATCCGACTGCAGAGCCTGCTCTTAACCACTCTGATTACTGCCTCCCCGGTTCAAGGTCAGCAGGAACCCAGTGACTGTTATTCTGAAGAAGGGCGAGGTGATTTGTGGGTCAGCTTGTGTAGAGGTCTTCCGCTTGGTCTTCAAGGATGGGTACAATATGGAGAGACTCTAAGGGGTAGGGTGGGGACAGAAGGCAGTGACAAGCTGTGATCAAATGAACAGAGCTGGGAATTCTAATGGTATCTTCCGGGAGCCGTGAAGTGGAAAAGAGGGTCTCAGTAGGACATAGATGATCGGAAAGAAGGGTTTGGAAAGCCTTGAATGTCAGACCAATGAGTGCTAAAGAACCAAACAGGTTCCTAGGCAAAGGAAGGGATGGGAAACCAGAAACCACTAAGCTAAGGTATCGCACTACATTTGGGCATTCTGTTGCAAAGCCCGAGCTTGAGGAGGGCGCGGCCATCACAGCACTCTAATCCAGTGTTCCTGCCAGCGCTCTTCACTTTCCAAAGAATGTGCATGGTCTTTTCTTTCATTTAGCCTTCACGAAAGTTCTCGACAGGAGGAGGGTGGGAGGCCTGGTACAAGGGTTGCTGCCCAGGTCAAGTGGCATGCAGCAAGGGCCACCAGGAAGCACAGACGCCAAGCACAGCTGCAGTGTCCAAATCCAGGCAAACAGTTTAGGAGGGGCCTTTCTGCGTGGGAGGAGGCAGAATCCTTGCCCCCTGGGCTGAGGCCTTTTCTCTGTACTCCAGGAGGCAGGCAGTGTTATCCTCTGGTACTCAATTCCCCAATGACACCCCCTGAGTAGCTGCCTCCCAGGGTGGCTGCTGTGAGGGCCTGAGTCAGGGTCACGGCAAATCTCACAGACGTGTCTGGATGCAGCACCTGTCAGTCAGTGCTCCCTCTCACGCAGAGACATTGTTTGACAAAAGATTTTTCTGGACTTGCCATTTGGAATTCATTCGGCTTATTTCTCTGCACACTGCAGGGACTGGAAATTAAACCCCTCTCTCCTTAGACTGGTGAGGGAAAATCCATCTTTTCTAATGGCTGCAGTTGCTGATGACCACCAGATTTCTCTCCATGGCTACGCTTCTCCTAACAGTGGAAAGCAAAGGCAGGAAGCAGAGGGACACGGATACGGCAGTCCTTCTGAGAGGCACCTGCAGTTCTGGGAAGGATGTGAGGCAGAGGGGTGGGAACTTTCACAGACATGAGAGAGTCCTTTGATGAGTAAGGAGGAATTTTGATGTATCAGATGACAGAAGATAAAAGAGATCATGGTGCCATGCTGTTTTCTCTGGAAAGTCAGGCTAGGGTTCCAGAAGCCCTCCCCAGTTCTGGAAGATAAATACACAGGCTGGCAAGGCCGCACAGATCTTGACAAGCTGTCCAGCGATAACTCCCTAGTAATTATAAACACGTCACTAATGAGAAATGACAAATACTTGGTAAGGGAATGTTAAGGGTTCATCTAGCCATGCACCCCAGACATGATCAGTGTGTGACAACACACACCGAACTCAATGAGAGGGCGGGGTGGGAACGAGGACTTCTGAAGAAGCCGTGCCCTCCTCAAGCTCGGGCTTTGGGCATGCTTGGTGAGCATGCTCCACGCTGCAAAAGTCAAATTGGGAAATTGGAATAATAATAAAAATAAAGGCACAGGTGCTTAGGATGGTCGAGCCTCAGAAGGTAGAGCCGTGGTTACTTCAGAGCAGCCTGACCAATCAGTATACTTTTACTTGATCATTCCGACCCCAAGACTCTGATACGTCAGTTTTTAGACATCCCCGTGATCAGTCCCCAGCACAGGGCCTGGCACACTAGGTGCTCGGCAAGTGTTCAAAGCTTGCTCATGCACCTGGCATCTACTCTGTGTCAAGCCCTGTGCCCAACATTGAAGAGAGAGAAGTACATGAGACACAGTCCTGTCCTTTGTCAGTTCTAAAATAGAACAAGGAATGCAGTGTAGGAAATGTGCAAGTGAACACGGCCCACTTCATGACGTTCTCGTTTAGGTGTTTCCTCATTCCTATGGAGTAATGGAGTCCAGCAGGTGAGCCGAAGTTGGATCTTACAAACTCTGCCCCCCTTATCTCATGTCATGTCTGAGCAGCTCCGATTGTGGGCCTGAGGTAGCAGCATGAAAGGCGAAGGAGGCAGAGGCTGGTGTATTTCAGAAACTTATTGCATACAGTCAGTGAAAATATTTCTCCTTTACACACTTAGTTTGAAAGACCCCCTCTTGACACCCTTTGCCTGCAATTAGAGCATGCTTCCACAAGGGGCACTGCGGAGCAGCCACGCTTTCCACAGGTGTGGTATGCTGAGCGCAAAGGAGCTTTTCAGTTGATAACCTACAGAAAACCATAATTTTAAAAATACTTGATCATAAAAGGACTGCATATTTAATTGGACTATGCCACTGTAACCTAATGTATAGTGAGTGGAGAGGTGTGCATTCATCAACATTCATTTAATGAAATTCATGTACGCCTACTGTATACTTTACAGAGAACAACATGAAGACCCTGCCCTTAGGTAGTCACTCCTGTGAGGAGACAAATGCAGATAATCCCAGTGCAGTGAGATAAGTGGCATAATGGATGAGCAGACAGCACTGGAAGCACAGAGGAGGAGGACTAACTCTGATGGGGGGATACACACACACACAAGCACACACACAAACACACTCACTCCCACATGTTAGGTCCAGATGTTAACAACTGAGTCAGAGGATTTACACTAGCACACATAGAAGAAAACAAAAATGGGTTGGACTATTTTTGAGATACTGTAGGAAGTTGGGATTGGCCTGTTGAGTGACCTTGAATTCCATCACTTACATTTCCAGACCTCAGTTTCCTCATCTGTTGCCCCAAGGGCTTGGCAGTGGTCAGGTTGGCCTTTGCACCTGGAGCAGCATGGAAATTAGAGTAATGGCCTGATCTCCAGGGCCCAGCCTGTCCCAAGGCCTTCTTGGAACCCACTTGTCTGAACCCTGGTGGTGCCATTTCCTGATTCTGGTTGAAATGTTCTAAGACATCTAGAGAATCAGCCGAGATGCTGATCCCAGAGGACCTTGGTGTTGGTGAGGCATCAGCCTTCGGAGTCCAGTGGAAATAGTCGAGCTCTCCTAAGTTGCCATTTGGCTTCACCACCCTCCCCAAGGGCCAGGCCGGCCCCCTCAAGGGCCTACCACTGCGTGCACTATCCTAGCCCCTTCTCACTGGCAGGTCTTCTGATCTACGGCCTGTCCCTGAGGTCACTCTTCACAGGGCCTTGGCCCTGTCAGACAGAGGATCTCTGGTGGCAGGCCAGCCCACCCCTGCCTCTCATGCCCTCCAGAAGATGAAGACCCATGAAAATCATTTTGCAATGTGTATCAAATCATCATATTGTATACCTTAAACTTACCTATGTTTTAGGTCAATAATATCTCCATAAAGCTGGGGAGAAATAGAAAAGAAAATCCCTACCCAGCCTGTGTCTGTCTCTAGAGAACTTCTCGGGCCCTGGACAGCTCTCCTCCCCGGCCAGCCCCACCTGGCCTTCCCCAGCCCCAGCC
>PVKM010047206.1:0-11511 GCA_004027735.1 Carollia perspicillata
GGGGGGCGCGGCCGTGAGACCGGAGGGACCGCACTGCCCGGAGACCCAGCAGGCCAGTGTGTGTCGGAGGGCGGCCCCGCCCGACTCTGAGGGAGCCCCACCCGGGAGCTCCCAGGGCAGGCCCACGGGAAGAAGGTCAGGAGCAGTGCGGCGCAGGCTGTGCCCCCGCGCTCTGCTCTGTGGGGCGGGCCAGCTCTGGGGGGAGGACACGTGGCGAAGGACAGCGGCTCTCCCAACCCTCTGACCCAGGGCGTAGTCGGGGTCAGCACCGGTCACCAGGCGGGAGCAGCAGCCTCACGCCCCCCGGGGCCGCACCTCGGCCATGGTGAAGATCTTGTACATCTCCGGGAGGATGACAGGGGCCACGAGCGGCATCTGCGTGTCCGTGACTTCTCGCGTGAACTCTACGAAGGAACAAGGGGCACTGGGAAAAACACGGGCCCGGACAGGGCCTGGGGGCCTGGCCGGGGAGGGGAGGGGAGCAGCAAGTGCGCCTGGCTCTGTGGCAGCAGAGGAGCGTGCGCGACGAGGAGGGGAGGGGAGGCCCCCCGGCCGGGAGAGCCCCCGTCTGAGCACGGAGAGTCTGCGTGGGGCGGGCCAGGCCCTGGGTGGCCCCCTGGGGGAAACCCAGCCTGGGCCCGGGGAGCGGCCGGCACCCCCTCAGGTGCCATTGGCCCTGTTTCCAGGGCCCTCCGGGGCAGGTGGTCTTCCCCTGCGTTCTCTGTGCCGCCCGCTCTTCCCCGGGAGCGACCTGCGCTGCTCCCCAGCATGGTGGGGCGGTGGGGGGGCACTGCCAGCCGAAGCCTTCACGCGGGGAGAGCTGGAGAAGGGAGAGGACTGCGGGCCACACCCCCACTTCGCTCCCGGAACCCCCCGCAGGTGCCACGACAGGGCCAAGTCCTGGGGCTCTGCGGGAGCCCGGGCGCCCCGAGTCCCCGCGTCCCTCCTGCCTGCTCTTCCATGTCGTCCCCACGGAAAGGGAGCGAGTCGGCAGGGGCCCGTCCAGGCGGGTCCAGCACAAGATGACTAACGTGCAGGGGGGTGGAGGGGGGGGCGCAGCAGTGCCCTCCCGAGGGGCAGGACGCAGGGCGAGGCTTGCACAAGATGGGGACACTGGGTCCGACTGGGGACCTGTGGGGACAGGTTCTGGGACAGGCTGACAATGAATTAATCAGTCAAGCTTTGAAGAGACACCCAGCCCATCTTCTTGGACTAGAAGTTCGAGTGCTTTCATTGCACCGACTGTCCCTCTCCTGGCTGGACTCACGCCGGAGCCACACACAGGGCTGGCAGGGCGACGACGCAGGTGTGGCGACGCGCAGTTCTGACTCGAGCATCGCGCCTGCGGCGCCACAATGAGGGAGCTCGAGAGTGGCACTGCGTGGAGTTCGTGCTCACGCCTTTGTGGTAAAACACCCGGCGGGACCCTGTGTGACGACGGCGACCACAGAGGCTAAGAGCCACCAGCGGCCCCCTGCCGGTCGCTGTGCTACGGAGCACTTTGCGGAGGTCAGCTCGCCACACGGCTGAAAGCCCCTCGGATGTGGACGCTCACGTTCACTTCACACAGGGAGACTGGGCTGGGGGCGGGGCCAGAGCAGGCACCGATTCAGGGTGCCGAGCCACAGTGCCGCCGCACCACGGCCCCACGCGCGACCCTTTGTGCACCGACCGAGTTCCCCGCGACAGGCGGACAGGGCAGGGCAGACATGCACGCGGACAAGCAGCTGGAAGGGAGCAGAGGCCCCGCGGGCCCCGGCGTCCAGTACCTGTCAGCACACGCATGGCTCCGTGGACGGCGTTTAAGTCCCCGCTCACCAGCATCTCCATGAGCAGGCTGAAGAGCTGGGGCCAGGCCTCGGGCCAGTCCCAGTGTGCGATGGCCGACACGGCATAGGCCACGCTGGAGCGCACCTTGCTAATCGACTCCCGCAGCCCGTTGGGCAGCAGCTCCCGGATGACGGCTTTTGCCTGCAGAGGAGAGAAGCCCACCTGCCGTCAGACCAGGCCGCGGGTGGCTGGCAGGGCCCCGCCAGGTGTGCGCATCGGCAGACCGAGAGCCCGAGGCGGCACGTCTCTGTCGAAAACAAACCCGGCACGCTGCCCACCCCAGAGCCCCTTCCCTGGACCCCTCGCTGGCGGCACCAGCAGCGCTGACCGCTGGCATGCAATCGACCACGATGAAGCAGCTGCATGGCCACACTGTCCTGTGAGCGCTCAGTGCCCAAGTGACCGGTGGACACCACCGGCAGCACAGACGACACTCCATGACGGCAGGGCCCGAGCACCGCCCCTCTACGCCGGACACCCGTCTCCTGGGGCCCAGAATGGCCCCGCAGCTCTGCCCCAAACAGGAACACCCCTCCCCGCCCCCGAGACCCTCAAACAACCCTCCGGAGGTGGGAACTCTGACTCTGCTCCCCCATATCCGGGATTCAGGGCTGAGAGGAGCGACGCCCCCCAGTGCAGCAGACTGGGGCCTGAGCGCCGGCCGGCCCGCCACCCCAGCCCGTCGATGTGCCCTCGTCCCCGGCCCCTGGGCAGGTGCTGTCTCACCCTTTCTGTCGTTTCCGGAGGCCTGAACTTCTCCGAGTGGGCGCACCAGTGCGTCTCCACGTACTGCTTCAGGATGACGGAGGCCAGCTGCGCAGGGAACGGGCCGCAGGGTCACGTGGGGAAGGACTTCTTTCCCGGGAGGCCACGCCCATGCCTGGCCACTCCCTCCAAGCACAGCGAGGCCTGGCACCAAGTCCCGGGTGACTGACAGACTGGCCTCCCGACTCCGCTCTCCCCTGAGAACGTTTCACTGCCAAGCCCAGGGAATGACGTACGAATTGGACTAATCGGGCTGGGCTTACCTGACGGATTGCCAGGGCCCCCTGGGGATCCACGGTCAGCTCAGCTAGGTGGACGCCAAATTCTGAAAGAGCAAACCTTATTGTGAGCCTGAGAGTGAGCTCACTGGGCCCGGCCGACGGGGCAGGGCGGCTCCAGCAAGGAGCCTGACCCTCGCTTCCACAGGCACTGATAGCGCCGCCAAGACTGAGCCCCAGGCAAGGGCGGCCGGCGGCCCGTGGGCACGGCCCCAGCACCGGCTCCCCTTCCCTGGCAACACTCTCCGACACTGGTGGGTGTGCTGACCGAACACCGTGCTGGCGAGCCCCAAAGGAGAGCAAGAGGTGATTCCAGGGGCCGCACAGGCAAACGCCACCAGGTGAGAGATGGTCAAGTCTAAGTTGATCCGGCTTCAACAGGCTCAGCCCTAAAAACGCAGCTGTTCCCAGTTCCCGCTTCCCAACAAGCACGCAGTGACCTTAACCGCACTCGGGCAGCTGACCGGCTCTCACTCCCGCACCGAAGTTCCGATCCCTAACCCCTATCAGGTCCCACTAATTTTTTCCCCAGAAATAGAAAAACCCATCCTGAAATTCATCTGGAAACTCAAGGGACTATGAATAGCATCCCCCCCAAAGACAAAACGGGAGCACCACCGTTTCCTGATCTGAAAACTCACTCCCAACGCGCAGGGATCAGCGCGGGGGCCTCTTCAAACAGAGAGGTGTAGACCGGGGAGCAGGACCCAGAGCCCCAATGGGTCCTCCGCCACCGCCCCTGCGGGGGGACGGACAGTCTTCGCTACAAACGGAGCCGGGAGGACAGGATGTCCACCAGCCAAGGACCACGCTAGGTCCTCACCGAACGCCACGAACGAACGTAACAAATGGACCAAGAACCTCAATGGAACCTAAAACAGGACGTCCTTTGGGAGAAAACAGGGTAAGAGCTTCATGACACTGGATTTGGTGGTGATTTCCCAACTTGACAGAAAACAAAAAAAAGTAGACACAGTAGACTTCATAAAAATTTTAAAAATCTGTGCAAAAAAGGCACTATCAGTTGAGTAAAAACGGAACCCGCTAATGGAAACACGTATTTGCGGAGCATGTACTTGGTTGGGGATTAATACCCAGAGTTCACAGAGAACTCCTGAATTCAACAAAACCCAAACAGCGTGACGCAAAGACAGGCCCCGTTTCCGAGCGGGCGATCCTGTGACTGAAGACACGCGAGCGACCCACCAGCACGTCACTGGTCGGCGGGTGAGAGCACAGCACAACTAGGAGACGCGACCTCCCAGCCACGAGGACGGCTGCTGCCAAACCGACCCGCAAACGCAAACCGACCAGAAACGGGCGCTGGTGAAGCCGCAGCCCCGCGCACCGCTGGCGGGAACGTGCCGGTGCAGCCCAGCCGGCACCCACAACGGAACCGCAGACCCGGCCAGTGGCTCCGCCGGCTGGAGCGCCGTCTGTGCCCCGAAGGCTGTGGGCCCACCCCCACTCGGGGGGCAGCAGGAGGCAGCCCCTCGACGTTCCTCTCTCGCATCAGTAAGTCTTGGGTGGGGACTGAAAGCCAGTGAGCAGGCGAATCAACACCCGGCACACGGCCCAGCAACGCCGGTTCCGGGCTCTCCCCCACAGGAAGCGCGCCCAGCCCCACGTGCTCGGCGGCGCCGTTGGTTGGGAGACGAGGACCGCCGTGCGCACACGCAGTGGACGGAGCTTCCATCGGCCCCCGGGAAGGAAGCGGAGGCCCCGGCCACAGCGCGCGTGCGCGGCTGCCGTGCCGAGAGGGCGGAGCCGGAGCCGGACTCAGGCTCGTCTTCGCCCCGGCGACCTGAGACGCCGCCCTCAGCCGCACGGCTGTGTCTGGGCTCTCTCCTAGCCCTCACGGCCGTGGCCGCCTGCCCATGTGCCAGCGCCGTGCGGTTCTAGTGACAGACGCTGGGGGTGCCTTCCCAGTGTTTCTGGAGCTCTTCCTCCTCCTTCCACGAACTTCAGAACCCGCCCGTCCGACCCTCCACGGCGCGGCACGGCCCAGGACGGCACGTCTTTGCCTTCACCCGAGCCTGTCTTCGGGGAGGTTTCACCCTGCGGGTCACAGGAGGGCGCAGGGGCCACATGGGGACCACGTCGAAGAGCCTTCGGCGCGTGAGGCCCAGGGGGGCCCGTCCCGTCTGAGAGCTCAGGCCGACTTTCTCTGCAAACGGCGCAGAGCGGTGCCCTTCCTGTCGGCGCCCGGGGGCGGCACCGGCTCTCGGAGCCTCTTCAGCCCACAGAGAGCTGTGAGCGAGCCGAGAGGCCGCCAGAAGACTGCGCCCGCGCAGGGGCCGGAGCCGGGTCAGCTGGCACCGCAGACCACACAGGAAAGAAGCCAGAGAGCCCCAGGAGCGTGACCTGCTGCTCCAAAGCCTTAATGGGAAAGAAACCTGCAAAGTAGAGCCTCACCCTGAACTCAAGACGCGTTTAAACATGGAACGTGTGAGCAGAACAGATTTTCTCGTCCGCGTGTTTCTAGTCTGAAAACCAGTGACCACCCGACCGACTCGGGTTCGGAAACCCCCCCACTCCGAGACAGAGAACCATCTGCGCGAGGCTGCGGGGGCGGCAGAGGAAAAGCACCGACCTAGTTCACCTGGTCACACCCCGTCACACCCATCGGAACCACAGGCGGGCCAGTCACCAGGTCCGGAGCTCGACCCGACCTGAAAGCCACACAGGAGCAGCTGCTCGCGGGGTGCGGCGGGGGCTGTGATGTGACGCCCCACGCGGCGCCCCCACGCCCAGAAGGAAGAGCCGGAAAACACCTCCAGCCTGCGGACTTGCGTTAGGTCCAGTCGACACAGCCGCCCCGTCAGCGCCACAGGCTGTTCAGTAGCGAAGGCCCTGTCCCCAAAGGGGCACTTAAC
Source organism: Carollia perspicillata (assembly GCA_004027735.1). Taxonomy (NCBI): domain Eukaryota; kingdom Metazoa; phylum Chordata; class Mammalia; order Chiroptera; family Phyllostomidae; genus Carollia; species Carollia perspicillata. Next base: position 5,750 of record PVKM010047206.1, read on the forward strand.
GGAGGACGCACGGTGTTTCTGCACGGCGTTTCTGGAAGAAACACAACCGAGTGTGTCTGCAGAGAGGAAAGCACTGCGACTTCACGCAGCAGGCGCTTGGGGATGTCCAGCTTTGTCGGTTGGTGTCTTTAACGTCTTTTCGTTGGAAAGCACTAGAAAGAACGGCTGGAAATGGCCTTCGAGACGATGTGGCAGGAAAACCGGAGAGACAGGCACACCCGCTGCTGTGCTCTGTCTCGCTCAGAAGGGGGCAGCTGGGAGCGAACTGCAACCCAACTTCCACGCGAGCCTGCGGAGAACCTTCCCAAGTGGGTGCACAAAGTCAGCTTTCTGAAGCCGTCTTTGTTGAGAAACTGACCGGAGGGGCGAGGCGGACCACTCAGGTAGCCTGGGTTTCCGCCCCCAGCCCAGGCTCTGGACTGCACCTGTAGCGGACCGGAACAGCATCCTGCTGCCTTCCCGGACAGCCTGCCGCCTGACCCCGCCTCTGTCTTTCAGCCTCTCGCCGCCCTGCTGGCCCTTCCTCCCCACCAGGCAGAGCATTATCTGTGCACGACTGGCTCAAAGGACCGTCCAGGAGAGCCTGGGGCTGCAGGACCAGACGCAGGCGAGGGGCCGCTAGAGACCTGGGAGCTGGCCCAGGTTGGGGAGCAGTGAGCAGGCTCGCCAGGGATGGGGAGGCCAGAGCACAGCCCTGGGGAAGCCCCCTGTTGTCATGGGGGCTGGGAGATGCCACGAAACCACAGCTTAAAGGAGAAAGAAAACTCCAACGCTGCCCCCTTTGCGAGTGCGGCCACCTTCCGCTCGGTGCACGCCCAGGAGCGCATCTGGGTCCGAGAGGGCTGCCTTCGCAGGGGACGTGTGCAGGCTGCGCCGCGAGAGCCAGAAGAGCGCCCGTGAGCACCGGGCAGCCGACTCCGCCAGCAGGACTGTCTCTCCAGGCCCCTGACAGGGGGCTCACCAGGCCCTGGGCAGCGTCCGAGCGCCCAGAGAAGGCGGGCGAAGCCACTGCCCCCACAGTGCAACTGGCGGTGGCGGAGGGGAGAAAACCTGCTCTCTGGGGCCTATCTGTGGGGAGCGGCAGAGAGACAAAGTCAAGGCCGAAAGACAGGCAAACGTCTTCATCTCTCACCCTCGGAAAGAAACAACTCAGAGGACAGTGACGCAGAGGCTGCACGGCAGGCCTGAGCCGTGAGGCCCAGAGCACTGGCACTCGTGCAGCAATCGCCCCCCGCCCCGCCCCTGCGGACGAGGCTGCTCTTGGTGGGAAGGCAGGAAAAAGAAGGAAAAGGAAAAAGCTGTAAGATATAAAATGGTAAAGCACAAACACGTTGAAAACAAAGAACCGCCCTTCCCAAAGGATGGAACCTTGTTCATCAGGCAAAAAGGAGCAGCCACAGCCAGGCTCCGACCAGCCGGCTCTGCCCTCCCTGGTCTCACGTTCACGCCAGGCCCGGGCCCCTGCCTGCCGGGCACCAGGGAATCGGGAAAGGCTCTGACCCACAGGTGGCACACACCAGGCCTGCTCAGGCCGAATCTGGCCCCCGCCTGGTTTTATCCCTGCCCCCCGGCACCTTGTTTCTCCCTGGCGGCAGCGCCAAGCTCCTTGCCCCCACAGTTAAGGAGGAGTCACACTTACACAGTCCTCAAATCACATTTGGCCCTTTGAAGGCCACCGCGAGGCTGATGTGGCCACCGGTGACAATGAGTTTGACAGCCCTGGTAGAACGTGAAGACGGGGCCTCTCTCACAATAAACCGCAGAACTGATGCCACTTCCCCCCACGGCAGCCCCCTCCTCCCGGCTGCAGTGGGCAGGCTCCCTCTGGAGGACGGTCGCCGACGACAGGCACCCCTCTTCCTGGGGAGCACCGGTGCTCCGGGCTCCGGCAGCCGCGACCTTCCAAGACCTTTGCTTCTCAAGATCTCCTCTGCCCCGGAACCTGGTCTGAGCCCAGCCACCTTTCCTCTGTCCACCTGACGGAGCTGACAACTGACCTGTGCCCGTTCCCCAAATCACATCGGGGATCCTCCCACTCAGCGTTCAAGACCAGGGGCCACCACCCGGCAGCCAGGGCACCGCACCCCAGTTTGCCCAGGGGGACAGACCGGTCAGCCCTAGGCATCTGCCCCTCTGCGGGGTGGTATATGGTCACTGGCAGGGACAGAGGGACCAGGAACAACCGCACCTGGCTGTCGCCTGACCGTGGGCCCAGGGAAAGACAGTGAACACCGACTCCCAGCTCCCTCACCTCCCTCCCGCTCTGAGGAAGCTCCTTTCCAAAGAGCAGACAGCACCCCCACAGGGGTGAGCCGAGGCGGGGGCCACGCCCTGCAGCTGACCCAGGCTGCCCAGGAAGCAGGCACTGTGTCCTCAGGTGAAGGCGCAGGAGGAATGGCCGACCACTGTAAGGAAACACCAGGGATTCAGACAGAGCAGGCGACGAGGGTCCTCTGCACCCCAAGGCAAACTGTCTTGTTCAAGTCTCAGGAGAGGGAGGGAGACACAGGAGGAACCCGCCACCCTCCCTGTAGACACGGGTTACTGCAAGGGGGACGTCCTCAGTTTTTACAGAAACGTAAGGGAGCAGACGATGGATAAACACAGGCAGCCCCCCAAGGGTCCAAAGCAGCGCATTCACTGCGCGACCTGACCCGAGCCTGCCCACCATTCTGGACGCGGCACTGTCCCCCGCAGACCACTGGGGTCAGCGCCGGAAGGACAGTCTTACCCACAGCACGATGTGCGGTTTGCACATGGGTTTCCCTATTCCCACCAGCACCCCAGATCAAATGCCAAACCCCGCACTTCTGTTTAATTTTTCATTTCAGAACCCCAAGGTTTGTGGAAGGCCAGGGGCCCAAGCTCTGTAACTGACTCGGCCCCTGGGAGCTGTCACCGGCCCAGGCCCTGGGCGGAGGCGCAGGGCTCTCCCTGCCCCTCCATGTCGTTCCTGGGACAAGTCAACAGTGACGAGGCTCCTCTAACTGGTCACTTGTCCTCCTTCGCACCCAAGGGAGCAGGGACTCCGATGGGAACGCAGCAAGGTGATGGAGGCCGGAAAGGTTCCTTCTGGTCAACTCACAACCTGTGCGGCCCTCCGCTGTCCAGCCTGGTCCTTGTGTGCAGGACACTGGCAGTGACAACCAGGCCTTCCACGTGGCCCTGGACCTGCAGGACCCCGGATCTCTCCGAATGCCCCCAGCTCCCCTGTGCTGTGGAACGATGCAAGATGAACTCCAGGGAGGGCTGGTTTGCATTCTTTCCTAGGAAGGTCCGGCGGGGAGCTTCGACCCGGTGCTGGGCGCGAGCGCTGGAAGGTGTGGACGCAGGATGGAGACTCTCGCGGACCAGGCGCACTGGCCACTTCAGGGCGGGAGGACCGTCCCCTCCGGTTTTTGGGGCGGGGACGCGGGGCCTGCGGCGGCCACTTCCTCTCCGTCGTCGAGGAGCCCCGGGGGCGCGGAGACAGAGCCCAGACAAAGGGCGGTGGGCACCTGCCTGGCGGCGCGGCGCGACGGATCGTCCCTCGGGGCGCAGACCGGAGCCGCACGTGGCTCCCGCCGGACTCCGGGGCCCGGGACGGCAGTAACGCGGAGCCGCACTCGCCCGCCCGCCGCTGCGCGCCCCGGCGCCCGCACCACGAGCGGGACGCAAGGCCTGAGCTCGACCCCGGCCTCCGCGGCGCAGGCCCGGCCCCGGGGCCCCAGCGCGTCCCCTCCGCCCAGGCGGGCCCGCCTCTCACTCACCCTCTGTCACCTCCAGCACCTTGATCTGCTCCTCGGCGGCCGCGCGCACCTCCTGCACGGGGGACAGGATCCCGGTGAGCGTGTCCACCAACGCCTCCTTCAGACCCTGGGCCACCGGCCCCGGCAGCCCCGAGGCCGCGCCTGCAGCTGCCGCCGCCGCCATCTTTCTCCGCTCGGCGCGCCAGCCCCGCGGCCCGGCCCGCTACGGCGACGGCTCCCGCGCGCGGCCAATCCGCGAAGCCGCGCCTACTCCCCGGCGGCGGCGGGAGCGCCGGCCTCCGCAGGCAGCGCCTCCTGCGGCAGGGGTGAAGACTGCACCTTTCTCCGCTGGAGGATGGACGTGGAAGGAGTGGAAGCGCAGGGTCGTTTTCCGAGGTTGTGCCCTGGCTGGTCTCGCCAGGGGCTCAGGGGACAAAGACGCCCCTGAGCACCGGAGCGAGTGCAGAGGATCACCCAGAGGGGCTAAAAACAGGGCGGGGCGGCATGTGCCGGCAGAAGGGGTGGGAGGAGTGCACTGCTGGAGGGGGAGGTTCCAGAGCAACGAGGCCCAGGTATTTCTTAGCGAGGCTGCTGGGAACCCCGACTCTCACCCCCGAGCGGCCAAGGAAGCCAGCCGGCCCTGCCTCACCCAGTCCTGAGACTGCGGATGCCGAGCTGGCAACAGTCAGGGCTTAAGTCACCTCAGCTGAGGATTCTTCCCCTCGGGTGACCCCTCTATGCGTTTTGAGGAGAGCTCCAGACACACTGGTCACCTCCCGGGTGGGGGGGGGAGGGAGAGCTGGATCGTGTCCCCACCGCAACGTCCTGGGGCAAAGCGCTTCTAGGACGCCCCGCAGCTCCACAGCGGGGCGCTGTGGGACTTTCTCCAGGGCCGGCAGCTTCTGTTCTCAGAGCGTCTCCTGCACCCGAAGAACACATGGGTATCCAGGGGGCCATCTGTTTTCCACGCTGGGGCAGTGGCTGGAGGACCTGTGGACCCTGACATCTGGGCTGGACCTGTGAGTCCTGGTGGAGGCCGCTAGGTCCGCAGTGTGCCAACAGGAGCCCCCCGCCCCTCCCGGTACCCAAAGGGATCAGCGGACATCCCCCCCAAGGTGCTTCTACCTCCGCCCTCAGCAAATGGCCACAAGCAGCCCTGGCTGGTGTAGCTCAGTGGACTGAGCAGGGGCTGCGAACCAAAGGGTTGCTGGTTTGATGATTCCCAGTCAGGGCACATGCTTGGGTTGTGGGCCAGGCCCCCAGTGGGGCAACCACACACTGATGTTTCTCTCCCTCTCTCCCTCCCTGCCCCCTCTCTAAAAGTAAATAAAGTCTTTTTAAAAATGGCCAGAAGCAGTGTCACGATCCAGATCAAGGCCTGCACCCCAAGATACACGGCGCCAGAAACCAGGCAGGGAGCTCGAGTGGGGTGGACAGTCCGGGAGACAACTTCATTGAAACGCAAATGGCACCAGACAGACGTGTCCTGCGGGAGGAGGCATGCCTGGAGGGCAGAGAGCTGGCTGGGGCCTCTCCGCTGGCCTGGCTCGGGTTTAATTTTCCACCAATTGGTCATTTGAAACCAACGCCTGGGGGGACAGAGCGCCCCGAAGTGATTGTCACTGCACTGTAGGCATTGCTCTGCTTTCTCTGCCCGAGGGGTGAGAGGGGCCGAGGGAAAGAGCGGCCCAAGCGAGAGAAGCCATAACACGCAGACGCACACAGAGCTTCCTCTGGAGGTTTCTGCCCAATAAATTAAAAAAAAAAAGTGTTGCAAAAACCCCTGCCACCTTCCCCCCCGAGGGCCACCGTGTATTTCGGAGACAGACTCTGTCACGTGAATGGTGCTGCCTAAAATGGGATGGGAGGGGGTCTGGCCGGGGTCGGAATTCGTTTTTTAGGGCTGTTCTATTTTTTTTAAAAAAGCCATTAGGAAGTGGAGGCTACTACACAGCAGCGGCCAAGACTGGAGGGGGGGTGGGGGCTCCTGCCCGACCCCTGGTGCCTCAGTCGCAGAGAAATGGCAGGGAGGTC
>PVKM010047207.1:0-11510 GCA_004027735.1 Carollia perspicillata
AATAGCCTCTTCAATAAATGGTGTTGGGAGAGCTGGTCAGCTACATGCAAAAAAATGAAATGCAATCACCAACTTACACCATATACAAAAATAAATTCAAGGTGGATAAAAGACTTAAATATAAATCGTGGTACCATAAAAGTCCAAGAGGAGAACATAGGCAATAAAAGCTTAGATATGCCACACAGCAATATTTTCACCTATGTGTCCTCTAGAACAAGGGACATAAAGGAAAGAATAAACAAATGGGACTTCATCAAAATAAAAAGCTTCTGCACAGCTAAACAAAACAGCATTGAAATCAAAAGAGAACCAACTGTATGGGGAAACATATTTGCAAATGATACCTCAGACAGGGGTTTGATCTCCAAAATATATAAAGAACTCACACGACTCCACTCCAGGAAGACAAACAACCCATTAAAAACTGGGCAAAGGACCTAAACAGACTTCTTCAAGGAGTACATACAGAGGGCCCAAGGACACATGAAAATATGCTCAGCATCACTAGCCATCAGAGAGATGCAAATTAAAACCACAATGAGATACCACTTCACACTAGTCAGAATGACCATCATAAACAAATCAGCCAGCAACAAGTGTTGGAGAGGTTATGGAGAAAAGGGAATCCTAGTGCACTGCTGGTGGGAATGCAGACTGGTACAGTCACTGTGGAAAACAGTATGGAATTTCCTCAGAAAACTAAAAATGGATCTACCTTTTGATCTGGCAATTACACTGCTGGGACTTTATCCTAAGACTCCTGAAACACCAATTAAAAAGAACCTATGCACCCAAATGTACACAGCAGCACAATTTACAATAGCCAAGTGTTGGAAGCAAACTAAGTGCCCATTAGTAAATAAGTGGATCAAAAAACTATGGTACATTTACACAGTAGAATACTGCACAGCAGAAAGAAAGAAGGAGCTTATACTGTTCACAATAGTGTGGATGGAACCAGAGAGCATCATGCTAAGTGAAATAATCCAGGTGGTGAAAGACAAATATCATATGATCTCACCTATAAGTTGAACCTAATCAACAAAACAAACAAGCAAGCAAAATATAACCAGAGATATTGTAATTAAGAACAAAATAACAGTAACCAGAGGGGAAGTGGGAAGGGTTTTCAGGAACAACTACAAAGGACACATGGACAGAGCCAGTGGAGAGGTGGGATCAAGCTTGGGAGGTAGGGATGGTTGGGGGTGAGGAGCGAGGGGAGGAAATGGAGACAACTGTATTTGAACAATACAAAAATAAACTAAAAAAAAAACCCAAAAACCATAACAAGGAACTCAAGTTGTTTCACCTGGACATCTTAGAGTTGGAAGTGCCTGGGAACTTAACCATTCTCCCCACCAGCTGGAGCAGCCCAATTACTGAAACATAAACACCAAAGAATATCTTTCTTCCTCAAAATAGAACAGACTTTATGCTGTTATTTACATTTTAGACCTCCCTGCAGGATTAGGCTGAGCTTGGGGATTGTCCTCTGAAATCACATCTTTGTTCGTCATTTGGGCTCTACAACGTGGAAGGTCTCAAGATACAGGAAGGATCAGTTTTGAGATAAAAATTCCACATGGAGTCTCAGGGAAGCCACGATCAAAGTGTCACAACACAGACCATTGGGTTCTGGAGCAAGACGATGTCATCTGCAGCAGAAACAATATAACATTTGAAAAACTGCTCTTTATCTTATTCTAGACCCTGGTAGAGATGGAGTGTCTGAACCATGGGACATCCTGTGACTGTGTGGCCCAGGCTTGCTATTATGAGATAAGTGCTGCAGATCCACCAAGACTTAAGGCTGGAGGGCTAAGTTGCAGTCCACTTTCATATAACAAAGGTGACAGGCCTGAGTTCAGGCTCAAGAAGTCCCAAGACTCATCATTTGCACCAGTGCTTCTCCCCTAGCCTGTGTCTGTGGCCCAATGGGGGCCATACACTTGATAGTGGAAATGAATTCATCTTGATTCATTGCATAGTATGTTGGTGAAAATGGAAAATGCAATGCTATTGCAATATAGTTCCACTTAGGGATGCTCCTGTAAGATAATGGTGAGTGGAAGCCTCTTATATACCATTTGGTCATCCACTCTGTGCTGAAATAAAAGTGCCTGTGGTCAGAATTTAATTGCACCTACAGGTGGTGGTGAATGGCTTAGCTGATTGTTTAGGGAGCCAGAGGATTAAGATTGGAAGACTGGGCACAAGGAGGTGCATGAAGAGGCATGTCGATAGGCCAGTGGGAGTAGGCATGAGTTTAAGGATCCTGGTATCACCTGTTAACATGCACTGTAGAGCATCCAAGGCAGAAGAGACACTAGCCTACAGGTTAACTGAACGATTAGTCCAATAAATGAGTCATTCTCTGTTGTTGGCTACCCCAGTGTTGTGCAAGGGGTTCACCAGTGGAGTAGCCATGGTGAAAAGGAGGGTGTACCTGGACTCAAAACCATGGGTGCTCTCTCTCACTAAGGCCAATATATCTACTACTGCTGCTGGATTTCCAACTCATGAGCCACAAAGACTGACTTTAAGCCTCTAATACATTACCATCTTTGAGGAAACCAATCAGCCACTAGATGACAAGTTGATTACCCTGAAAAGAGCTCTTCTCTCCTGAAAAGCCTCTCAACAATTTTTCCTTATTGTAATTGAATTTCATTACAGGTATGGATTTTCCTTTTCCCTATGCATTGTCTTAGCCTGTATGATCAATCCTGGGGCTTGTAGAGTATCTGGTTTACTGACAAATCATAGGATTTCATAAATCACTGCCTCCAACTTTTATAGAAAAGGAGGTACAGCTGTGGGGTATAATGATGGGATCCATGAGTCACACCTCGTAACACTACAGAAGCTACTAGACTAACAGATATTTCCTTTAACAGTTTGTTATTTCAAAAGAGTAAAGAATATCTGGTCTTCAATGCCCTTAGCTCCCTGAGTTCCACCCACTTCAATTCAGCTATTCTACTTTAAGAGCACTACCCGAAAGTAATAAGATGAAACACGCACATTTTCTATAAAAATGTTTGTAATAACATTACTGACAATAGTGAAAATTCTCATTTTGATAATAATAACGTTCAAAATCAGAGAAATAGAGAGGTAAAATAGGGCATATATGTGATGGAATATTATACAATCATTAAAAATTATTTTACCAACAATTTCTGATGACATGAGAAAATATTTATAATTTAAGGAAAATGCTTAAAATATTTAAGGAATTTTTAATTTAAAGAAAACAGAAAAAATATCTAGCCTGGCAAATATCGACATATGTTATAAAGCTAGAGTCATTAAAATAATTCAGAATTTATGCAAAGATCTGCAAATATTAATAAAAATATGCTGAAATTTTTTCTATATGCCTTGTACTGATCAGAGTAACAGATAAATATTAACTCACTTAATCCTCACAACAACCACAATGTGAAGTACAGAATAGTACTATCTGCATGGAAATGTTAAGTGTCTTGCCTCTCTGGAAACAAGTTACTTAAAACAGACCCATTGTGCTACCTTGGTGTGTGACAGAGATGATATTCTAAGTCAGTGGGCAAAGATTGGACTAATCAATAAATAGTGTTAGACACATGGCTTTCCACATGGGAAAAAGTAAAATTACCTTCTGACCTTATACATAAACACATTTTAAAACACTGAAAATTGTTAGACAAATATGTACAAAAATATATTGATAACTACATTTATCGATCAGGGTCTGGGCAAGAAACAGGTGGCCAGTCAAAAGTACCAACTGAAGAGAGTTAATGACTAATCTATTACAGAGTTGTAGGGATTATAACGGAAAACAACATGGGATGACAGAACATTCTGTGGCCGGCAACAGCAATCAGTGGTAACTCTTACAGTCCCTATGCGGGAGGGGGAAGGGGAAAGGAGTGGTGATGGAGACCTGGAGCTGTAGAAAAGGGCCACTCGGCAGAGCTGAACTGACCAAAGCTGGGGGAATGCAGTCATTGCCAAACCTTCACACAGCAGGGAGAGAAGTCAGGAATCTAGACAGCAAGAGTTTCCCTGCTTCCTGTCTTGTGGTCTCCCAAAGATGCCTCCCACTGGCAAAAACCAACTGGAAGGTCAAGGCCAAGGGAACCCAGCTGACAGTCTATAGAAGTGACTTTTGAGACTACAGAGTAGAGAAGGGTGGAGGGGAATTAGGAAGGGCAAACAGTGAATACCCAACACAGTGACTGCCAAGAGAGGGCTTTCTGGGATAAGGCTTAAATGAGAACAATTCTTAGAGGAAAAGATTGATAAATTTAACTGTGGTCAAATTTAAGATTTGTATGCTAATTCAATTTAAATGGCAAATATCAGATTGAAAGAAAATAGTTCAAAATTCATATTCTGAACATATATATGTATGTGTAAGTGTGTGTGTACCAAATGTTGGCAGGTTTGTGAAGAAAGTCCTCTCATACATTACTGATGAATTGGCACAACCATTACAGGGAGAGTAATTTGGCAATACAAATACCTATTATGAATACCTATAATCCAGCAATTTTTCCTCTAAAAATATTGTCCAGATAAATTCTTGCAAATGTGCTCCAGGAAGTCATATTTCAAGATTATTCATTGTAGTGTTTTTTAATTATAAGAGAAAAAATGAAAAGAACTAAGTGTTATTCAGAGGGAATGAAATTGTGGTCTAGTATTGTAATGAAATATTATCTAGCAGTTAAAATTCATGAGCAATACATCCACTTTTGACAATAAGATAGATTAAAAATAGGTTGAGTGAAAAAAACTGAGTTGAAGAGAGCTTTAAAGAAATATGGTAGAACTTATACAAAAAAGTAGAAACAAAATAATGTAGTGCAAATGCATATGTAACAAAAATCTAAAATATTGACTTGAAGGATGTGTCACATTTTTTAAAGTGTTTGGCTCTGGAAGGGATGAGGAATATGGATCTGGGGAGGGAGAATTTAAAGTACTTCAATTTATTTATAATATTTTATTTATAATGCATGCAAAAACCCACAAAAAAGAATTGAACTGAGAATACTACAATGTTTACAGGCAGCAAATCTTCAGGGTGGTACTTTGGGCAATAGTTTTCCCACTCTTTAGATTTTTCTCCATTTTTCAAATTTTCTAAAATCACCAAGTATTACTTTTATAATCACAGCCCCCTGCCTCCCATTTTTTAAACTACCTGTGTTATAGGAACAGTCATGGCAGCTCCATTTTAGAGGGAAAACTGAATGGCAGTCAGCATGGAATATGAGGAAAGTCTGGTCATCCATGCCTAGGGCTCTTCTCTAGTCAGCTGAAAGCCACCGTGAGCTTGAGGACAGATAATTTAAGATGCTTTGACTTCAGCAATGCTTACAACTCTGCTTATTTTGTACTCAGCATACTGAGAAAAGAGCAACTAGAGTCATGATTTTCATTAGAATTTTCCCAGGGTTACATCCAGGTTAATGAAATATTTGGGTGAATCACCACCAGTGATTATGTAAATATTTAATGCATGAGGTCTATTTTTAGACATGTTCAAAAATAAAGATATTTGCTACTCTTTCTAAATTTATTATGCTCTAATTTTTTTCTCCTCTCAAAATCTTCTCACTCTACCCACAATCAGATCTCTTAAAGGATTTCCTCCTTTTTCTCCTGGCTTCTTTCTCATCCAACATTTTTAAACCAATCAAGACAAAGGCAGCATGTCACAATGTGAGTAACGAGGGATTTGAAATTGGAAACCATGCGTTTGAGTGCAAGCTCCACTTCTAATTATTTGCATACTTTCAGCAAATGAGTCTCTTTCTGAGATTCAGTTTAACTCTAAATTGAAAATTGTATCACCTGGACCTCAGATGAATGACCTCACCTGAATACTCAGATCACAGGGTTCATGTGATTTGTAAACAATAAAATGTCAAAGGAAGTGTTTACCAGCTTTCTTGAACTACCTGGGCATCTCCAGTACATATCACCAAGGCATGAGGAGGAAAAAGGGTCTAACTGTATCCTTCAAGGACTCAGCAAATTATTAATTAATCTGTGAGCACACACATAGGACATGCTGTTCCTCAAATGATCTATGACCACATAAATCCTGGGTAGGAAGACCAAAAGTCAATGATTCCTCTATTAGACTTCTTGCCTTAAGCCCCATGCATTCAACTGCATACTGCCTCACTCCAAACCAAATGAAAGTGAGCAGTATTAATAGTCATTCACATGCTCAATTTTATAAAGCATTTTAGTATGCCCCAGGCACTGTTAGAGGCCCAGCAGTGAGCCCATGGATGAGTAGATGAATATTCTTGTCCTTGTGGAAGGAAAGCAGCAATAAACCAAACCAATGCAGAAACTATACAGGCTATCAGAAAGTGATATGTGCTATGGAGAATAGTGAGGCAGGGGCAAGGGCAAGGGAGGAAAGGGTTGGGCTGAGCCTTTAAACAGGGTGGTGTGGAGGCCTGGACAAGGTGCCTCACAGACTTCCATGGACAGGAAGTGTATATTTGTTTTCTGTTGCTTCCATAACAAGTTATTCCAAACCTTGCAGTGCAAACAATGCAAACTTACTATCTCATGGTTTCTGTAGGTCAGCAGCATGGGTGGGCTTGTCTGGTTCCTCTGCTCTGAGTCTCACAGGGCTGAAATTTTGGTGCAGGCAGGCCTGGACTCTTATCTGTGGGCTCTGGAGGAGAATTCACTTCCCAGCTGACTCAGGTCTTGCAGAATCAGTTCTTTGCAGTTGTGAGACTGAAGTCTTCATTTCCTTGCTGGCTGTCAGTTGGAGTTTTGCTCAGCTCATAAATGCCACATGCATTCCTATAACAGCAGAACAAGCCCTTCTCATGCTTTGAATTTCTCTGCCTCTTATCTTTCTGTCACAGTTCTGCCTTTAGCCAGAGAGATTTCTTTGCTTTTAAGGGTTTATGGTGTTAGAGTGGTGCCTACCCTTACTACTTTAAGGTCTCTCACCTTAATTTCATTGACAACTCTCTTTTTCCTATATAATGTAAAATTTATAGGTTAAGGGATAAAGATGTGGATATCTTTGGGGGGGGGGGCATTCTGGCTGTCACAAAGTTCAAGGGCCCTAGATGCTGCAGCAAGGCAGGCCCATTTCTGGGATATATGGGACTCATTAGACAGCTGTCTGGTGGGAGGACTCTTTGAGGGCTTCATGGAAACTTTCTGCATGGTAGTCTAGATGTTTCCACCCAACTTTCCTTCCCTGTGCCCTTTGCTAGAGTCAGACTTGAATCACAGAAGTTTCCCCTAATAAAAATCCACATGCATTTAGTCCCATCTTGGTGTCTACCAACTGAAGACCTGGACTAGCAAAAGTGGTACCACCTTTTGGTACCAAGGTGGTACAGTGGTCCAAGAAAATAAGCCAGTATTTCCTTGTGCACTTGGACCTGGCTCACCCACTGCCCAAGAGCAGGTGGAGAGGATGCTATCTGTGCTGGTTTGTAGATGGGACATGAGTAGTCTATGACACAAAGGACTATCCATTGCTGAAGATTTCACCTGTGGTGACTTGCTACCATGTCCTGGTGGGAATGAGAAGGCTATAGCAGTTGGAACATATAGGCTCTTGTAAAATATTGGATAAGCCATTGTACCTACAATGATATCAAAGTTGGTCAGTTATTGCTAAATCATATTCACACCATACAGAAGGATAATAACAAAATGAAGCTGTCAACAGTGTGGTGATAGGGCCTATTCTGTAGCTTACAAAGAGGCTTTTATCTCCTATAGTGCAGGGCAGACCCAGTTGAAGGAAGGCTGAAGACATCATTGTTAGAGCTGCAGTGATGTTTGAAAGCTTGGTCAAGGCAGGTCCATGCAGTGGTCAAGGGATCCTGAAACATGTGATGGACACCACCCTCTTTCTCCAGAACTGGTGGGCTCACAGACACAGCACATTCTTTCTTAATCAAAACTAGCACTTCAGTTTTGCTGGAAGATGCTGCAAAAGCCCTTTGCCCACAAGCCAGGGTAGTCTTGAACATTTCCACCCCAACATTCTTCGTTCTCTACTTCCCTTGGGGCTGACTTGGTTCTCTCAGCCTTCCCTAACTCCACTCACAGGTGTTTCTCTTAATGAAATCCTTGCACACCTGCCCCCTTCTTGGTGTCTACTTCTTGAAGGATCCAGATGAACGGAGGTGATTGAGGAAGCCCTCAGTGGGTAGGTGATGTTTGAGCAAAAACATGAAGGAGATGGAGAGAGTAGACCACAAGGGAATTGGGGAAAAGAACATTCCAGGTGAGAGAACAGAAGTAGCAAAAGCCTTGAGAGGAAGCTTCCCTGCTGTACTCTGGTCACAAGGTAACCAAAGGGGGAGGGGGAGGGAGGGAAAGGGTCATCAAAGAACATATATAAAGGACCCACAGACAAAGTCAAAGGGGGGTAGGACTGAGGGTAGGAGGTAGGGGAGGGTGGGGTGGGGGAAAGTAGTGGTTGGAAAATGGAGACAACTACCTTCGAACATTAATTTAAAAATTATAAACAAAAAGAAAGAAAGCTAGTGTAGCGAGGTGGGGGAGGCAGCAGTGAGGACTGGTAGGAGCAGGCAAGGTAAGAGGTAGGTAAGTGGGGGCCCTTTACTCCAAGTGAGAAGGAAAGAAACTGAAGAATTATGAGGAAAGGAATAACATAATCCAACTTCAGTTTTAAAAGGATCTTTCCTGCAGCTACTTGAGAATTACATTGGAGGGGGGACAGAGGTGGCAGCAGAATTATCAGTTGAAAGACTATTATTGCATCCAGTTCAGATGATGGAAATGGTCTAGGGTCAAAATGGTGGGAGTGATAAGTATCTGAATGTATTCCAAAGAAAGAGGCAACCGAATTGCATGAAGGACAGGGTGTGGGACGTGAGAGGAAAACAGTAACAAGAATGGAGGTACTAGCAATGAAAGAGAGGGGAGCAGTTGCAGCTGGCATAAGGAAACAATCAGGAATTGGGGACAGGTTAAGTTTGAGATATGTATTCAGTTCACTTGTGGAGAGGTCAAGAGGCAGTGGGTTTATGAGTCTGGATTTCAGGGCAGAAGTCTGGGCTGGGGACATAAATTTGGGAGTTGTAAGCAGTAAGATTATATTTAAGGCCATGAAACTAGATGAGCTCACCAGGGAATGATTATGGATAGCAAAACAGTGTCGTTAATAAAATCATATATAAGCAAGGGGATTTATCTTACACCTGAATGTCAATGTTCAAAAAAATACCAGAACATCTGTTTTTTTTCTGTATTTGGGTTTCTGATGCAAATTCTAAACCTAAACCTGTTCACTACTGTACATTTCTGCATAAGAACCTGTAAAATAAGTTTTTACATCCAGTTTTCCTGCTTGATTAACAAAATGAAGAACCAAATATGTTTATGAGTAAGTAAAAAAGATTTTTCCATAATTATTCTACCTACAGAACTGAAAACTAGTACTAGGGCTGTAGGCCTATATGCTTATTAAGTTCATTTCTCTTTATATTTTATACTTGAGTTACACTCATCAGAATTTTCCATTGTCTTCTATCTCTGCTACATTAAGACTAAACTAAAATCTGTTTTCTTTATCCTGTATATTTTAAAATTGTGTTAACTATTTTGAATCAAATAGTCTTCAGTGAGTTTTTGCAGGGCAATTTCCTTCATATTCTTCACCAAACAATGCAAATGAAAATTTCTTACTTCCATTGCTGAGCAAAGATTTACCCAGCAAGTATATTCATCCTGCACTGCATGTAGCATGGCTAAGGGCACACATCAGAATCACTGTTGCTCATCTTCCCTTAGTTCCTTCAAAATAGAACAGATAATGCCTTGGTGCGGCATCTTTAGAGACCCATGAATGTTCTGGGCTAGAAAAAAACTTGTTTGTCTTCCCCCTGTTTTAGGTTCCTAGGCTACTGCAACAAATTCCCATAAGCTTAAAACACCAAAAATTTATTTTCTCACAGTTCCTGGCGGTCAAAAGTCTGAAATCAAGGTGTCCATGGGCCATGCTCCCTCAGAAGGCTCTTGAGAAGAATCCTTCTCCTCTTCCAGCCTCTGATGACTGGAGATAGTCTCTGGTTTGTGGCAGCATCACGCCACACTCTCTTCTGTCTTTACATAGCTCCTATTCTCAGTGTCTTTGTGTCTCAAATCTTCCTCTCATTCCTCTTATAAGGATACCAGTCATTGGATTTAGGGTGGACCTAAACCCCTCACACATCAGTTCCTTGTATCATTTTATGTTCCACATTAATTTCCATCTGTTACTGACTCTTCAAAGGAGTCACAATTCCTCTTTTAAAAAACAACAACTTAGGACAGAAGGATTAATTGGAAAATCTGTAGTCCCTACTTTTGCAGTTGGTCCAGAGAAGCCATAGTTATATTCTATTATCTACCTTTTCTACCACCCATTTTATAATTTCTTCATTTTTGACTTCAGAGACCTATTTTTATTGCCTGGTGTAAGAACATAGACTTTTATCCCTGAGGACTCTGAGCTTTTGGTTAGCTTGCCTTGGTCAGCTGTGTTTGTGGCAATTGCCTACTTGGTGTTATAATATGTATGGCAATACCAAGAGATGTTTTGGTGAATCTACCATGGTTCAGGCATGCACGCCCTGGCCCCATTATGTATTAGCATCCTTTGCTTGTCATGATTTTCATGGCTGATTGCTTGGTAAGCATAATTGCTTTCTGATCTATCAGCATGAGGATCTCAAAGTGTTGAATGAGAACCGAAATCTGTAGATACCTACAGAAGTCTCTTTCCATTACATTCCACCTCATAATTCTTAGCTTTTCACCTGCTAGTCAAAAATTTAAAAAGCTTTTATTTATTGGTCTATCCCCATGGCAAAATGAATGGTAGTAATCTCAATTTAGATTCAGTGGTACCGTTGCTTGCCTGGTGGAAGTATTGTTCATAGCTTGCATATGCTCATTTCATTTCTTTTTGAGACTTTTAAATTTTTTGGATACTTTCTATTGCAATGTCTTCAAGTTCACCAATCTTTCCTTTTGAAATATCTAATTAACTTTTTTATACGGTCTAACATACTTTTTAAAAATACTCTACATTGTATTATTTTATTTTTAGGAGTTTAATTTGTATGTTTTGTATTGAGAAAAGAGCGTTTACCCTGAGTAAAAGAAGAAAGTTTTCAGGGATCTTAAGTTCATCTATTCACATATGCCATCTCATTTTTGTTCCTTTCTGAAGGGGCCAAAATACTAATTAGTTCAGAAAATTTTTCTCAACCTTGTGCATCTAAATTTTGCAATTTCAATGTGTGACAGAAATGGAAAATTCTCCTATGAGTTTTGAAAATTATTTTATAGATGTAGAAGAAAACATAAGTTTCATTGTTCATTTACATGTTGGTAATCCTTAATAAATCAATTAATGATTATAATCAGATTTAGCAATAAAGTAAACTAAGCTGAGAAATACAGAGTTCTTTCACCTATGATATACTTAGATCTTAGAA
>PVKM010047208.1:0-11506 GCA_004027735.1 Carollia perspicillata
GGGACCCTTTGCTTCACAGGCCCGTGCTCAATCCACCGGAGCTACACCAGGCAGGACTCTGAATAACTTCTTGAAGAAGCACTGCATCAGATTCTTTTCTCTTCCTGGGATTAGCAAAAAGCCTGTCAATACTTTGAAATCACCATGAAAACACCTTGATTTCACAGTTCACAGAAATTCTGAGGCAACCATAAAGGGATACCAGGATCTGTATCTGGAGTGACCCACTCAGTGAACAAAAAGCTCCTACAGTGTTTGTGGCCTGTTGTGGAGGAAACAATGAATCACAAAACCAGAAGCTCACTTACTATAAGGCAATTTGCAATGTGACTGACAAAATACGGCGCATGCCAAATACAGCAGACAACGCAGGAAGAATGCCCACTGCCAGGTACAGATAGCAAGTACACACAAATCAAGGGTCAGAACTTTACGAGCTACTTCCCCAGGTAGACCTGCAAAGTAGTTCTTAGCCAGTTAAGCACAGGAAGTGTTCATCTCTTCCTTTATATTAAGAACTAATTTCAGCATCAAAGCAAAGAACAATCAGAAGAGTACATTTATATAAGGCAGAAAAATGAAAAATAACAGTGATGAAAATTCTCCCTTTGGGAAAGTAAGGAATGATGCAGTAATCTCACCATTGAATGTCTTCCACCTAGTGGCACCTTAAATGTAACATCTGGTTTGACTAAGTGACAAGTGTTTAGTCCCTTTCAACATTAGCTATCAACGGTTGTATTTAGGGAAACTGCAAAGTACCATTTAGGAATAAACAAACCCTAGCTCACAACATATTCAGAAGATTCACGTTCTGAATCGTTCCCTCATGGGTGCTGAGTCAAGCAGCTCACCTACAAACATAACTTGTTTGGCAAAAAAATCCAAGGACAAGATGATGAACATACACTCAGGAAATAATTAATCTTTATTTTGGTAAAATTTTGGAATTTATCACAAGCCATTCCTGAACTGGTGATCCCTGGGGTACTGAGTAAAGTCTACAAAAAGTTATGGGGTGCCATGCCACCACTCGAGGCAGGGGTTGAGGTCTGCACTCCCCTGACCTTTGAGCCGGCACCCCGGTCAACAAGAGGGACTCTGGAGTCAGTGCAGGGACACACAAGAGCAAAGGAGACTACAACATTCTGGGGTGGCATTCTGTAGCTGGAACCATTTTCAAAGCAAACAAAACTGGACGTAATTTTCCAGCTAAGAACAAGCCATATTATTTGTAAATTATGCTGTGCCTTATAAAATAGATGAACTTAGAAGCAGGGACAATGTTAGGCTGGACAATACTGGAAAATCTTTGGTTTTATTTATGTTACTACCATAGGTTAGGCCATATGGCAGACGGAGCAAAGAAGCTTTTCAAAAAACGAAATGGTTATTTATTTTATATCTTTAGTGTCATGAAAGAATATAAATCACAATGCACTGCTTCCCAGCAATTGCTAATACAATGCACACTAAACCCCTCAGACTATTTACAAAATATAAGGCATACTGTAACCAAAAACTTCTGTAGAAAATTCTAACCAAAACATACAACATTATTATTAAGTAGGTACCATAAACACAAGAAAATAAGATTCAGATTTCTTAGCCTGGATTCAGAAGCTTTCACAGGCACATCCTCTACCACATTTTGGTTCTTATTTTCCATTTCTCCTCTGGAAGAATTCCACTCAAGGTAAACTGGCCAATTTACACACTGCGTGCACATTCCTTTTTCTGAACATGCTCTCTGGCCACCCCTCCTCTCCAGGGAGCCCCTCCCTCATCTCTTCCAGAATTGTCAAGTTCCACCTCGCTCTGGCTAGATTTCTCTGCATCCCTGACACCACAGGCATTTATTTATTCTCTTACGCAGATAAACGATTTTGACAGCTATCCGTTGATATAAATAATCACCTCGATCACTTCAGACGAAAAAGAGGACTTCCTGTTGTGTAAGCTTATGAATGATTTCACTGTTCACACAACAAGAAATTTTTTGGGCCTCTACAGTGTACTAGACACAATGCCAGGGACAGTGAAGAATACCAAGATGGAACTAACATAATGTTCATTTCCAAGGAGCTCATAGAGTCTAGTCAGGAAATCAGATCACCAAAATTGTCATAATTAACACAAGCTAGACAATTATAAATAATCCACGACAATCCACGACAGGTTCTGCTGAAGGAGGGTGGGGATACTTAGTACTATGGGGAGAGCAGAGAAGAACTCTGGGAGGAGCCGCAGAGGGGTTGAACAGGGAGGAGAGGACAGAATTCCTTCCCAGGCATTAACAAAGTCAAGGGGTGGGCTGAGCTCAGGAAGCCAATGCAGCAAGGGCAGTGTGATGCACTGGAATACAAACGTTGTAGTGCAAGTGGAAAAATGTGAAAGTAATTTATATTATGACTTAGAGGGGATTAAACATAAAAGGACGTTTAATTCAGAGGTCAGCATAATGTCACCTTTTTTAGGAAGTATATTAAATAACCAAGAGACATGGGAGATTTCAGGACAATTATGATATTTCAGAAAAACCACATTAATATAATTTTTATGATGTTGATTTCTAACTGAATGGTATTCAACACAGTGAAGTCTGCTTAACTGGAATTGATACTAAGAGCTCAAATAACGCACACTGTTAGGTATTCTTGAAGGCGTTTTTGAATAAGGCGTAAATTCCACACCATTTTCTACAACTACATGACTTTACAACAAATGATCTTCATATGAAAATCTAATATCAAGGCAAGATCCTAAAGGATTCTTCTGGAGCATCCAAGAAAGACGACTTTTTTGGTATAATTTAGGGATACTATTATAAGGTGTAAATTGGCAACATGTGTCTGTTGTCACACAAACACACATGCATCAATCATAGCACATACATGGTAACTCAATCAAAATTTATCAGGTCATCACATTATCCACCAATTTTAGTCTGGAAAAATCACTGGCATTAAAAAAAATTTCCCCTTCAACAGAACTGTCTCACAACTGCAACAAAACAAGCATGTTGTCTATTTCAGAAATTCATTATGTGAGCTTTCTCAGGAGGAAAAAATCCTAACCCTTTTCAATTCAGGCTTAGATATCCATGCTGTTCCATCTGGTGCAGGTGTGATGACCCACACATCCATCCCAGATCTTTTCACTCTTGAGAATAGAAACAGGCAGGAATATTTGTGGAGGGTCTCTCCATCATTTGTGAACAGACTCTCTTGTTGCCATTGAAAAAATAAGTGTGAGGATATCATTTGATAAGAAACAGGCAGTTAATTTCAAGGAACCATTCAAGAAACCGAAATGCCTGATTTTAAGATGATTTGCATAGTTCGAAACTTCTAGACAGTAACAAAAGTGAAGGTACACAAAATTGCTTTATCTTATCTGTAATTCACTTTTGTGAATTAAATCTGTTCCTCAGTCGCACGGGGCATGCCAACTCCTTGCTATTAGCCACTGGACCTGGTACATGGAAACATCCTCAAGAGCACATTATCGATAATACTGACAGAGTAGAAGTTCCGATGGAAGGCCCTAAACTAACTGTAGGTGGAAATACAGTGTTTGGTCAACAAGAGGTAAGATTTTGCTAGCTGACTATAAGACCAGCACCTATAAGCCCTAAGGAGCAAGACTGCATCCATCAGTGGAAGTACTGACGGATGAGCAGAATGGAAGAAATCAGACTATAAAGACATTCCCACAAATTCCAAGTAGAGTTCCCTTCCCTCGGGGTGGGGGCACTGCACAGGGGTCACTCCCTGGTGTAGCGGCAGTTGTTGCCTCCGAGCTTCCCAAGGGGCACCTGCAGAGCCACTCGGACCTGGGGCCGGCGCCACACACGGCAGCCTCGTTGGAGATCACGTACCTGTAGCATCTGGAGGGTGGGCAACCACAGCATTTGTTTCCACCCAAAGGTAAACCTGGTTTTCTACTCCAACTAAGAGAGCATGCTGGACATGGGTCAAGTGTGCTGGTTTTCTAAAAAGCTGCACATTTCAGTGTTTTTTTCCTCTTTATCAAATGATTTCAGAAGTTTCCATGACTTTAACACAACCACAGGGAAACATGTCTGAAAGGTTATTGGATGTGGCAGATGGACCTATTTTGAAATAAAATAAAGCCTGTGGTACTTCTGAAAGGAAGTCACAAAATCCAAAATTAAACTGGACAGAAAGGTCTTCTGCTATTTTCATTCTTTTTTCAAGGGAGCACAAGGAGTGGGAGGTTGAAGCAAGGCTACCGCCTCTTCTCTGAATTCCCTCACTTTGGTCAGCTTGTCTTGAACTTACAAACTGTCTTCTCAGTGGAATGTGTGTCCCTAAATTTTAAACCTCCATCCATTTATCATCACACATCCAAATATATCCTTCATTGATGACTAGAACACAACTCCAATTTTTTATACATGTGACTTTAAATATTTAAGAAAAAACATCTAAAAACAACTTATTGAACCATTAGAAGTCCCATGTAGGATGAGATGAAAAATGTCCATTGCAAAAACCCACTAGGCATCCATCCCAGAGGCGCGCTGTGGCCAGCTTGGCCGGTGGTTGCCATTGGCAGCCATGCCTACCTTATTGTGCTCGTACTTATAGGGGATCTTGAGCGTGTCCATGGCTCTGATCATGGCCTGCATGGCCGTGAAGATGTTCTGGTACACCAGCTTGGTGAAGCCCCTTTTGTCTTCATCGGAATATCCCGAACCGTGGATGATTCTCATCTGCTTGATAAACGTACTCTTGCCACTCTCTCCTGTCCCTGAAAGATGGACAACAGAAGCTCATCAGACCATGACACCTTCCCAGTCTCCCAGACCACTAAACCAGAAGTTGCAGCTTGGACTTGCCGTCCCCCCAAGCAGCCTGCTCAGAGGAGCATCCCAGGAGAGCAGAGTGGCATCATCAGAGGAAGACATGCCACCTACAGTAAGCACTTGGCAAAATCAGAGAACGACAGTCCATTTCAGAGGCAGAGGAGCTTAAAAAAATATCCTGTCACCCCTTTGGGAGCCAATCAGCATGAATTTTGATGGTGATGTGTAACCACGTAACTTCTAAGAAACACAATGGTAACAGCATCTTCTGAATAGAGTAACACTCGATAACGCTCTCTTCCCTAAGGAATACCTGAAACGCTCGCAGGAGGCTAGGTTGTTTGGCCAGGATCTGGATCTGGGAATGACAACACACTTACTACACAAATGCTGCTCAGACAGTGATAAGAGAAAAACGCCTGAAAGTTTCTAGACACTTTCTCTTGTTTTAAAATGAGGTATACAGAGAGCACAGTATCCAGATAAGAATGAAGATGTTTCTGGACATCAACTGTATTGATTCCTAGGGGTGTTGGTTGGCGGAATATAGTCCCAGCTCTGAATACTGAAAAAAATAATAATCTAAAAAGTAGCATCTCTAATAGAAATAAAGCTATGAGATCATTTCTCACTATCAATCAACAATTTATAGAAAGAAACCAGTACCTTTACTTTCCCAAGCAATACAAAGTATGTAGTGTAAAACAAACAAAAAAAACAACAACTTCAGATTGCTTCTTTGTATGTTATCCCTATCACAGAGGCTTGCTCTGAGGGCCCAACCACAGACCTAATCATCAAACGAGAATCTCTGCCAGCTTCTTCCCACAACAATAACAGAAATCTCCGTGTGTGAGGTTAACAGTACACAAAGAAAAGGAAAGTGAATCGGGCAATGGTGTCTCTTTCTCCAGGCCATCAGAGAAACTTCCGTATACTCATCCCCCAAAAATGAAAAAATAAAAACCCAAAAGTAGGAGATGAAATATGAACTACATTGGCTGGTGTTTCACTGAAAGCATGTGAGAGTAGTTAGTTTACACTTGGCAACTCTTGGGACCTAGTCACTAAGCCCCTGAGCAACACGCAGACTTCCAAGATGTGAAACCGGTGAATGAATGGGAAGGAAATTAACAGTTAAGGAAAAAGAATCCCAAAATCAATTCCAAAGTAAGATAATTTCCTGTTGCTTCAGACACCCAGAGTTCTTCTCCCAATTTTCTCATCTTGCTTGGTGCCCCAAGAGGCCAACCGGCAAGGATTTCGTAACGTTTCTCTTGTTCTCAGTCTTCCACTTGGATTTAGTCCATGAGAGACACCGGAAGGAGACCAGAGAGCAGAATGAGGATGCGGCGTTTATTCCCTCGGCTCCCTCCCGGCAAGAGCACCAAGATACGCTGTGTGCCCTCCAAGGCCCAGCCCCAGCTGGGCGGCCCTCTCCAGGTCCCCGCAACTCCTCAGTCACCAGCTGAAGTGTGCCACATGCTTCCTGCTGGGACCCTGACTGCTACAACACCAAAAGGAAAGACAGGGCGGCATAATAAGATGCAGGAGCAGGAAGGCGAGGGAGTGGAGGGCCCCCTCTTCTTCCTCTGACTGTACTTTATAAATCTTGTTTATAAAGCACTGGCCTCTAATCACTAATTCACACTCTTAACACTCTTCTGAAGGCCAATCACAATGAAGAAATGATAGGGCCCCAAACAGAACCCAGGCTCCTGACTCTCCTGCAAAGTACTAATAAATCCAGCATATGTCCCCCCGCACATGCATGTGCCCCCGCTCTTCTGTCCCCTCCCAAGTCCCATCTCATACAGTCAGGGGAAACAGTGGTCTCCATCTCCGGAATATCCTCCCCTCTCTCTTTCAAGGAAACCCAGATGAATTTGTGTTCAACCCATTAAGCATTGCCAAACACTTTGAAATATACTGTTATTTTAACCTCTCAAAAATCTGTGAGGGAGGTGTGTTCATCCTCATTCCATGCAATGGAAAGGCCTTGGGAGGGGAGGCACCGTGGCCAAGACAACACAGCTAGTAGCAACCAGCATGAGGGCTCAAGCCCAGCCTTCCGCTGCCCAGTCTGGATCTGTCACTACAGGTGACCCAGAACAACATGGGTTTGTGCTGGGCAGTCCACTTATAGTGGAGCAGTTCACACCCCACCGTTCGAGGGTCGGCTCTGTGGCTGGGAGTCTGCGTTTGCAGAGAGGAAGCTGTATGTAGTTCTGCGTGGAAGATCAGCACCCCCAAAACACCCAAGATGTCCAAGGTCCCACTGGTCAGAGCTGGTCACAGCTGCCACAAATTCAGATAAGTAATTTGTACTGCCCACGGTCGAAAAATGTCTCAACCTGGCTTTGACCACAGCCGACTTTTATCCATTTAACCCAACTATGAATTTCTGAATGCTGTTTTATTAATGGGAACCCCTTCTGAATCTTGGTGCCATATTCCAATGGACTGGCCATCCCTCCCAGAAAATTTCACTCTTGAGCTTGCTGTTCACACTTTGATTTAATTATACAAATGCAGCAAATTCAAAAGAAGCCAAAGCTTCACTTAGGAGAAAAAAATCTGTGTAATGTAAATGTTGTAGGCAGAATGATAAAAGTTAGCTAAAATAGTATTCTGTACTAATACTGGATTTGATTCAAAAGAAAGTATATGAACTAAGCCATCAACCAAGCAAAAAAAAAAAAAAAAACCACAAAAACTCAGCTTCTTTATTCTGTAGAGATTTTTATCACGGAAATAAATGACGAGTTCCTACCCAATGCATAATCCAAACAGCATGGACTTCTCCTATTTTTATAGACGCATACAATATTCTCAGCAGTCTGAAAGGGACATTTTAACAATCTACTCGGGATTAGTATGAAAAAATATTTGGTACAATAAAAAGCCCCGGCTATTCCCAAATTACATAAAATGATGTTTTTTCTAAGGCCACATGAAAGTATAATGAAAGACTTCACAATTCTTCAACTCTGAATGAAAGAAAGCAGACCTTCCCACCAGGAGACTGCTTCGTGAACACAGTGACGGCTAATCTCTTTTCACAGCACAGGGCACGAGGAACTCCTGACCTATCTAAAGAACAGAAATATGGTTCCAAAGCCACCTACAAAATAAAATCCAGCGAGGAGCCCTGACATAAAATGTACCTGTCGGGGCCGGGGGTGGGGGTGTTTCACTTTTGCTAATTTGAATATATCTCCCACCAAATTAATAACATTAATAGACATATCAATACAGACAAGGGCGTGAGTCCCACAAAACTCCTGCTTTTCTTGTTCAGTGGCTGAAACCCTCCCCCACAAAAGTCATCTGTAGTTTCGGGCAAGTGCTCTGCCTTTTCTTATCCCAGCTCATCAAAACACCCAGAAATGAGACTATTTAAGAATCATGCTATTAAAAAGGTCATTTCACACAGCATGCACAATTGGCTTTGAAGGACACTTAGCTTTTCCTCTTCCCCATCCAGAACAAAGCACGGAGATCAATCCCCCATTCACTTCGCATGTCCTCCCACCAGAACATCAAATACGAATTCACTATCCTACTGTGCAGCATCACTTCGTAAGCAGCTAGAATACCGCATACCACTAGCTAGACACACACACTCTCACACGCAATCTGATGCTTCCATTTTAGGCTTTGCCAAAATCTTTCAACACAAGAGGATTTCCACATCCAGCCTCGGCCATAAATCCATACCTACTCCGTATATCCTGCTCATACTAAGCATCTCTGAAGTTCACAGAGTTGTCTGCCCGTTTGCATGACGTGATCTATAAAGAGTTCTGCCCGATTAATCTCTAAAAGCAAGGCAGTTGTCCTTATACCACACCTACCTGACGGTTTTAAATTCAGTAATACATTAACTTCTTTTTTAAGTATATTTATTGATTATGCTATTATGGTTCTCCCATTTTTTTCCTCCCCTGTATTCCCCTCCACCCTGCAAGTCCCCTCCCAATAGTATCCCTCCCCCTTACTTCATATCCATATCCTTCTGGCACCTCTATATTCGGATGTTGTGATGTTTAAAGTTGTCCCAGAGGTTCCTAAGCCTCTACTCATTTTTTAGAATTCTTGTTTCTTCATTCTGTTCTGGTTGATTGTTTATGTCTTCCTTCTGGTCCAAATCATTGATTTAAGTCCCGGTTTCCTTCCCTTCACTACTGGTTCTCTGTATATTTTTCTTTATTTCACTTGGCATAGCCTTCACTTTTTCCTCTATTTTTCGATCATATTCAACCATTTCTATGAGCAACCTGATTACCAGTGTTTTGAACTCTGCGTCTGATAGGTTGGCTACCTCTTCATTGCTTAGTTCTATTTTGGAGCTTTGATCTGTTCTTTCATTTGGGCCGTATTTCTTTCTTTCAGCACACCTGTGACTTTGTAAGGGGCGGAGCCTTTGGTATTCACCAGGGCAGGGCACCCCACTTCACTGCGTTGTGACACTGTATTGGAGGAGGGGTCCAAGAGGGAACGGTGCCACTTGCTAGGCTCTAGGCCAGCTTTCAGTCACCTCCCTTGCTACCCACAAGCAATTGGGCCCTTCTGGTACAGATTCCTGGGTGGGAGGGTTCGTATACATTCTAGAACCCTGTGGGTCCCTCCAACAAACTCTCCTGTGAAGCTGGGAGTTTCTCCCTCAGTCACAACCCCCCACAGGTTTATACTACCAGAGGTTTTGAGGCTTTATTTCCCTGTACTGGAACCCTGGGTTGTGCCATCTGTCTCACTCCCCAGTTGTTCCTCCCAGTTTATCCGCACGCAAATGTGGGACCTCCCGCTCCACCTGCTGCCTTGCTGTGCGTCCTCTCTGCCCTGGCTGCCCATCTCCACCCCTCTTACCAGTATGAATGAATGTTTCTTCTTTAACTTCTTGGTTGTCAGACTTCCATACAGTTCAATTTTCTGGCAGTTGTGGTTATTTTTTGTTTTTAAATTTGTTGTTGTCCTTCTTTTCATTATACAAGGAGGCAAAGTGTATCTACCTATGCCTCCATCTTGGCCTGAAGAGTAATACATTAACTTCTTAATGACAATGAACTATTATTTATTATTGAAAGCTATCATGGACTCATTGGTTCCTTCTTTTCCACATAATTTGGCTTCTTGTACCACAGTTTTATCAAAAGAGCCATGAAATACAATCCATGTAGAATTGCTCTGTAACCCTGATATGTCAGTTACTACTGTCACTGCCCTGAAGAATGCTGGTGTCCCCAGTTTCCAAACAAGGGCCCAGGAAAACGATCACGGAACACTGCACTGTCAGAAACTTGAAAGGCTCTTGTGGTCCATTCTCTTTATCCTGAAAAAAGGTAGAACATACACCTTTCCCTGGCCTTTTACAGAGGCCTGGGGACACCCACACCACTGCCACTACTTCTAGGCTCCCAAGAATAAGAAGAAATGCAAAACAGAGTCATAGAAACTGTGGTATTTAAAGTTGTCAATGAAAATACTCGTTTCATCTTGATGGTGCCTCTGATAACTGTATTTGGTTGGAGATATGATCAAACCCCATCAGAAGCCTCCATCTGAAGCCTTTAATTAATGTGCAGGCCAAGTGACCCGGTCCTGCCCTCTGAATTGGCCAAAACCCACATAAAGAACAGTGAAGAACAAACCCAAGTCTCATAGAGCTCAATTATAATTCAAGTAACTATACTTTTAAGGCCCGATGGTTTAGGCCAAGAGCCTACAATATGAAATCTCAGCACCACCAAAGCTGGACTTGGGCTACTTCCACAGAAACTTGGATACGGCAGAACCGGAATTTCCAACCCACAAGCACATCATCAACCCACACCTGCAGAAAATTAATAGCACTGAGATAAAAATGATTTAATAACACTGAACCAAAATACGAACCATGTGTTGTCCATGTTCCAGGCCACATACTATAAAATACACATATTCAGCCCTCTGCATATTTTCTTCCACTTAAATTAGAAACCTGAATCTCAAACTGAGTGGCTCTAATACCCAAGTCACCATAACTTTGTCTCCTTTAAAGACTGTCCTTTGAGGGCAAGGGTTGGGGACACTAATCCCTTTAAGCCCAGCAAGGTCTGGCAGAAAGTCGTAGGTTTTACAAGTAGCATGTACTTAGTGAATGTAGTCTCACTAACTGGGAGTGAAAATTGAATAGAGGGGTAAGTGAGTAGTAATCAGGATCATTACTAACAACTTTTCCAGGTAAGTTCTTTTTAACGGAATGACAGGCAAAATGCACTGAAAATGCAACTGTTAAAAATATCTAGAAAATCATCTAGTCCTGGGCATCTCAAAGTGGTAAAATCCTCCTGGGGAAGTATCTGAGAGTGCTTCCAAGGTTACTCAAAGGGGCAAGAGCATTTTCTTGCAAAATCCATTTTTCCATGGAGTATCCTTGGCAAATATCTCTGTATTACCTAGTGGCATTGGTTGGTTCTACAATCTTCTGAATTTACTAAAAAAAAACCCATTAAAATGGGCAGATAAAGTGCTTCTCAGATAAGATCAAGTTCAAGGAGTTCATCATCACCAAGCCCTTACTATATGAAATGTTAAAGGGACTTACCTAAGAAAAAGAAGATAAAAATATGAACAGTAAAAGGACAGCAAACTCACAATTATTAACATCCACACCTAAATCAAAAGCAGACTAAA
>PVKM010047209.1:0-11486 GCA_004027735.1 Carollia perspicillata
AAGTGAAATAAGCCAGGTGGTGAAAGACAAATACTATATGATCTCACCTTTAACAGGAAGCTAAACAACAAAACAAACAAGCAAGCAAAATATAACCAAAGACATTGAAATAGAAAACAGGCTGACAGTGACCAGAGGGGAGAGGAGAGGGAAGTTCAGGGGAAAGGGGGAAGGGGTCACAGGAACAAGTATAAAGGACACATGGACAAAAACTAAGGGGGGTGGAAATGGGAGGGAGGTAGGGAGCACTGTAGGGTGAACTGCGATGGGAGTAAAAGGCAGAAAACTGTACTTGAACAACAATTAAAATAAAATAAAAATTTAAAAAATGAAAAATCTGGAAGATGAGATTTTTGAAAATCAATAAAATTAATAAGCTTTTAGCCAAAGTAAACAAGAACAAAAATTACCAATATCAGAAATAAAAGAGAGATCATCACTAATGATCCTATGAACATTTAAAGGACAATAGCAGAATACTGTAGACAATTCTATACCCACAAATGTGATAACTAACTTGAAAAAGACTAATTTCTGCCCTGGCTGGTGTAGCTCAGTGGATCGAGCGCGGGCTGTGAACCAAAGGATCGTGGTTCGATTCCCAGTCAGGGCACATGCCTGGGTTGCAGGCCAGTTCCCAGCAGGGGACCCACGAGAGGCAACCACACATTGACATTTCTCTCTCTCTCCTTCCCTTCCTCTCTAAAGATAAATAAATAAAATATATATTTTAAAAAAAGACTAATTTCTGAAAGGTACAAACTACTAAAAAGAAGTAGCCTAAATAGCCTGTCTTTTCTATTTAAATCAATAATTAACACCCTCCACCAAAGTACCATGCCCATGTGGTTTCATTGGTGAATTATTGTGTACCATACATTTAAGGAGGCAGTTATACCAATTTTCAACTATTTTTCCTTCCAGAAAATAGAAGCAGAGGGATGGAGATATCAGTATGAAATCACATTTAGATGATGTAGATACAGATGGATAGATAGAGAAATACATTAGATATGTGTATGTATATATGTCGAGTATACACACATATATTTCCTTGCTCTGTCACCTGAGAGGATCTAGAATTGGTGACATCCTTGTATCAGTGAACACTCGTAGCACCTAGATCTTGGTTTCTAATACCATTCTTAATTAAAAGAGTTGACAAATAAGAGATTCTAGGAATGGAGCACTAAAAATACAAGATGCACCTGGAGTATCCTGTAGTAAGGAAGAGCTCAAAAAGCAAAGCCAAAAGACTCACCTTGCTGTAACTATGTCATAGGAACCTGGGAACTGGCTGTACATGCTCCCAGTGGCCAAGCTAGGATAACTTCAGCAATAACATAAATGCTATTGGCCTGTAACCTACTGTATAAAATAAATACCTTTGAATTCATATTTACATAAGTAAATGATTACTTGGATAAATAAATGAGGAGGGAGAATAGGGAAACCTACTCTGCAGAAGAATTCCAAATTACTTAGGACAATATTCACACTCAACATACCTCTTCTGTCCTTCTGTGTGGGCTGCACAATTTCTTCCTTTGAAAGACAATGGATAGAAAGAGACTGGGGTAGGGAAGTAACTTTCCAGTGGGGAAACCTGACAGGCATCACCTCTGCCAGGTGTCAAAGATTAGCATCCACAGTGATAAGCCACGTTGACAGCATGCAGCCTTAATATGATTCAAGGAGAATGATGCTTTCCCTCTGTCATCTTCCTCCCTGAACAGAAAAGCTCAGTCTAACCAGGAGAAAAACATCAGACAGAGACCAGTGGAGGGACATTTGACAAACTCCCAGACCAGTACTCATCAAAAACAAGGAGAGTCTGAAAACCTGTCCCAGCCAATAGGTACCTCAGCATATAATATAACATCTTGGGTGGGGTCCTGGAACAGAAAAAAAAAGGCATTAGGTGAAAATGAAGTAATAAATGAAGTAATCAAATGAAGCAATCAAAGTAATAGAGCATGGGTTTTAGTTAATGATAATGTTTCACTATTGGCTCACTAATTGTGACAAGTATACCATAATTGTCATGTAAGATGTTAATAGTAGGGAAACTGATTGTGGGAATATGGAAACTTTGTGCTATTTTGCATTTTTTCTGTAAATCTAAGTACATTCTAAAATTAAAAGTTTACTTAGAGTAGAGATGGATATGTATTATCTCTGCCTCTGTCAGGGAGATGAGGGATTTATCAAATAATCACACAGATCTAAGTAAAAGTAAATTAAAATTAAGTCAGAACTGTGGTCAGTATTGAAAAAGAAAGGCACAGGGAATGTTGAGGGGAATTGGATGTTCTAGGAGCATCCAAGGATGCTGTGCAGAGAAAGACCAGTGGGAGTGAGATCTGAGGGTGAGGTGATATGCTGGAGGATGGGCACGTTTTTCCTGAGGTCAGGCATGAACTGTGGAGGATCTTTAATAGAGAAATGGTGTGATCAGGCTTTGTTTGAAGAGAGAACGTGGTTGAAAGGTTGGAAGGTAAGATGGATGAGATTGGTGATATGTTACTTGTAGGGACATGGAGGAGGGAGCTACCTAAGAACCTAGATTTTTGTCTCTAGCAGTTACATGAATGGCATTCTCTGTCAAAGTTCTCAAATATGAGCTTTTGCAAATAGATTGCTGGTCTCCAATTCCAGAGCTTCTGATTCTGCAAGTCAGGGTAAAGCCCTGAGCATTTCCATTTCTTGCAATTTCCTGGTGATGCTGATGTAACTGGTCCCAGGGCTGTGTACTGAGAACCACTACTCTAAGGTGAAAAGGCAGGGACTCCAGTTTGGCAGTAAAGCCTGAGCTTGCGTGTGCTAATCAAGGTGCCCATTCACATGAACTTGCAGGTGTCTATAGGTTGTGACTAAGAAAAGTGATGACTTATGGCTTCCAGAAAAGATGATGCCATAGGTAAACATGGTTCTCCTTGCACAAACACATCAAAATTACAACTAAACTACAGAAAAACCATCATTCAGAACTGCTAGAAATCAAGCTGAATGGAAGTCCTACATCTAGGGGATTGAAAAAGAAACCACATGGAGACTGGAAGGAGAGGTGGAGACAAATGGGCCAATCCACCCATGTATGGTGGATAAAAATTGGGAGGGCCATCTCAGGAGTGAGGGGATCCAGCCTCACACCAAGCCCCCCATTCAAGGGTATTCAATACCAGGAAGAGAATTCCCCATAATTTCTGTCTGTAAAAACCAGTGGGGATTGAGGCTGAAGGAAACATCTGGAGTCCCAAGCAGTGCCTCTTAAAGGGCCTGTGCATGGAATTATTCTGACTCACTCCCTCTGAGCTCCAGCACTGGGGAAGTAGTTGAAAGGCACCAGAGACATATGAGAAGGAACTGAATTTTCTGACATTAGTGCAAGAATTAGGGGACAGCTTTCTCACAGACAAAAATACTGGCAGAGGTCATTGTTCCTTTGATGAGCCCTCTCCCCATAGAGCTGGCAGGCAGGTGCCATGTGTGAGACTCTATCATCCTAGCTGACACTGTTAGCCCACCCTGGTGATTCTCCAAGGCCCTACCCCACTCCATTGTAGGCCCACCCAAGCTGTTTCCAGTGGCTTTTCTGTACAAATGGCCTGTCTTGGCTCATGCTTCAGATTTTTCTAAAATCTCTCAAAAAAGTAGCATCTGGCCTCAGCATGCCCTGTGCCTCTCACTAAGTGGCCCCAGGCCCAGCACCAGCAGCAGCTGGCCTTGGTTCACACCTTGACTTCACTTGGGTACCTCCAAGCCCAACACAAGTAGTAGTCATCTGCAGATAGTTTTGTAGCTCATGCTGGGTGGCCCCAGGCAGAACACAGGCAGTGGCTGACCTTGGCCTGTACTTCCTGAGAGTCTCCAGAGCCCATGCACCCAGTGGACAGCTTCATACCACATCAGAGCACCACTACCCAACCACCTCCACAAGTGATACTCTCAAAGGGTAGACTAAGCAGGCACCAGAGCCCTGCTTAAGTAATTCTGGCTCTGTGGAGTTGGCCTGTGCATACCTGATTCCTCATAGTGGTCACAGGTTGGTGGTCAGTGATCACAGCCAGTCCTTATAGCTGATCAGCCTGGGTAAATCCCTCCCATTGTTGTCCCAATAGCAATCAAGGCTCACCTACAAAAGGAGAATATACACAGCCCACACAGTGGGCACACCTTGAGTACTCAGCTTGAGTGATAGAGGAGGCTGTGCCACTTGACTGTACAGGACACTTACTACATTAGGCCACACTACCAAGCCTGGGAGACATAGCCGTTCTACCTAATACATGGAAAAAGACAGAGAGAGGCTGTAAAAATGAGGACACAAAGAAACATAGCCAATATGAACAGAACACAACTCCAGAAAAAGAACCAAATAAAATGGAGACAAATAATCTGGATGCAAAATTTAAAACCCTGGTTACAGGATGCTCAATAAGCTTAATGAGAACCCAACAGCATGAAAAAGAACCAGTCATAAATGAAGGTACATTATTGAAATAAAGGATAACCTACAGGGAGTCAACAGTATTGTGGATAAAGCCAAGAATCAAATCAGTGGTTTAGAATATAAGGAAGCAAAAATACCTAGTCAGAACAGCAAGAAGAGAAAAGAATCCAAAAAGAAAAATCAGGATAGTGTAAGGAGCCACTGGGACAACTTCAAGTATGCCAATGTTTGCATCATGAGAGTGCTGGAAGGAGAAGAGAGAGAGCAAGAAATTGAAAACCTATTTGAGAAAATAGTGACAGGAAACTTTTTTATATTGGTGAAGGAAATAGACATACAAATCCACAAAGCAAAGAGAGTCCCAAAAAAGATGAACCCAGAGAGGCCCACACCAAGACACATCATAATTAAAATGCAAAAGGTTAAATACAAAGAGAGAATCTTAAAAGAAGCAAGAGAAATACAGTTACCTTCAAGGGAGCTCCCATAAGACTGTCACCTAATTTCTCAACAGCACCTTTGCAGGCCAGAAAGGATTGGCAAGAAATATTCAAAGTGATGACTAGCAAGGACCTACAACCAAAATTACTCTGCCCAGCAAAGCTATCATTTAGAATCTAAGGACTGAAAGAGTTTCCCAAACAAGAAAAATCTAGAGTTCATCCCCACCAAACCAGTATTATATGAAATTTTAAAGGGTTTTCTTTAAGAAAAAGAAGAAAAAAATTTGAACAATAAAATGACAGTAAATACATATCTATCAACAACTGAATCTAAAAAAAAAAGCAGAACAGAAACAGTATCATAGATACAGAGAATGCTTTTGATAGTTGCCATATGGGAGGTGCATCGGGGGATGGGTGAAAAAGGTGAAGGGATTAAGAAGTATAAATTGGTTGTTACAGAATAGTCATGGGGATGTAATTTACAGCATAGGGAATATAGTCAATAATATTCTAATAACTATGATTTCAGATAGGTGTGAGATTTATTGGGATGATCAGTAAGTTATGTAATGTGTAATGACTGGGGTATATACCTGAAACTAATATAATACTGTGCATCAACTGCAATTGGTAATAAAAATGATTAAAAATAAAACAAAATAAAATCAATAAGCCAAAAAGAAACCAAACTAGCAAGAAAGAAAAAAATGCTGACTGTCAGCACTGCCTCTGCCACTGGCTCCTGTGTGTTCTTCAGGAGATAACCGACATTCTTGAGATGGATATCTAGTCTGTCAATTGGAAGTAATAGTAGCCATTACTTTTAGGGTTTTATGCAGATCAGCTGATACCCTGCAAGTGATTGTTTATGGAATAGCTGCTTCTTGTTGCCATCCTTATCATCTTCATCACCATCATTCTCCTGGCTGTCCTAGCACTGTTGGCTCAAGTTCATTATGTACAAAAAGGCGATGCTTTTATCATAGAGCTATCATTTTTTCAGGCTTGAAATACCAGTTGGCTATTGTTACTTTTTGGAACACATCCTCTTGCTCCATCCTAGTCAACCTATCCACAGGAGTCCTTCCAGTTTCCTGTGTCCATAGAGGGTTTCTCTCCAGTTTGTGTCTCCAAGGATATTTCCTTACCCGTTGTGGAGTGAAGCCTGGCTGGGCTTCTCCTGGATGCTTTTCCAAGTGTGGGAGACAACACATTGTGGAGTGAGAAATTCAAAAGCCTGCTTACTGTGGAGTATGCATATGTTTAGTAGCTGCTTGAAAAGCACCTCAGGTATCAACCTGAGGGATTTCACCTGCCAGAAGCCCTCTGTAAAGTTGTGCCTCTTGCTGGTACCATGAGCAGCTGTGAGCCAGGAGATTTGAGATCTGAGTCAGAGAGAGCTGACATATCAGCTCTGACCTGCACGTCACCATCCTGACATAAAAATCATGCCTGCTTAACCTTACCAGGCCCCACTTGAGTTAGCATCCTGAGATCTCAGATAAGGACTTCATAGGATTTTCTCGTATTTGGAATTGGATATTACAGAGTCCTGGGGCTTTTTAAAAATGTGAAATAACCAAAGAGTTATTTCTTTGGTATGCCCCACCTAGCAATTTGAGATAAAGTTCATTTGGTAAGAACTCTTGTGAGAGTGTATTTCAAGTTCATTGACATGCTCTTAGACTTGAGTCTGTTTTGTGGGATCCACATCCTTGTCCTTATCCTTGGGGTGTCCTTGTTTCATTTCAGTGTGAAAGTAAAAGAACTCCTTTGTGTGGAGACCTGAACTTCTGCTTTCTGGCTGGCTTTGCATGCCTGTACTGAGGAGAAGCCTACTTCCCCAGTCACAAGCTACGTGGCAACAGGGAGTGTTCCACTTCATAGGGGCTCATCTGCTGCTCTCTCTGTTTCCACTGGTCTTCTTTTAAATACTTCTCCACTTTGTGGGCTTTTTTCTTCCTGTACTCCATGCTGTCCTGGGCTTCTGATTCTGGATCTGCATTTGGGTCCAGGAAATAAAGGTAGGTCACATGTATAGGAATCAAGTAAATCCAGAACCGTGACCCCAGAACTTTGTAACTTATGGGGAGGATACTAAAGTCTCGACAGGTTCATAACTGTGCCCATGGGTTTTTTTCCCCCATGCATCACTCCCCTACTGAGCACATGCCCCTAAGAGCTAGGGTTAGCCCTTTGCCAGCCTAGTTCTTTCTTTCTGTCATATAACTTTTACCACTTATTTAAGCAATGGGTGTATTTATGTCACAGGTTTATGAAATCCAAGGACACTGTCATATGATGTTGTAATAAATTGCAGTGAGTCATCCACAACTATCCTTTAACTGATTAGAGAAAATTACGGTGATTTTTTAAATATATATTCAGTAAAACTTTTCTGCAGATGTCTTCATCCATAGTCATGTATCCTTTTTGTTTAGGTCAACAGGTTTGCTTTCTACAGTGGCTGCAGGGTCCCTGCAGAGGTTTTGTGAATGAGGAGAGGGCTGAAGCTGAAGACCATAGCAAAGTGCATGTGGATCTGACAGGGGAAGCCATATCACTGGGAGGGGACCCAGGCCTCCCAGGAGCCTCTGTTCTCTGAGTGGGAAGGGGTCTTGGAAAGTCATCAAGAGCAGGATCCTGGAAGTTCAGTCATTTTTCTGTCTGCCCACCTTTCCTGTGTGGTTTGTCCAGATGAAGAGAAAGCCAGTAAGAGTTGTCAGCATCTTCCAACGTGTGTTCTCTTGTCTATTACAGGTATTTTGTCTGGTGTTTTTATCTTTTCTCAGAGGAGAGTGAGTGATGAGGTGGCATTTGGAACACAGTGGCTGGGTGAAATTCATTGGGGAGATGTCCTCACACCCACCCAGGATCAATGCCACCTTAGCCCACTGGATGAAATCCCACTGTTCCTCTCCCACTCAAGAGGGACATTACCAAGTGACACCTTGGATAGAGTCCATGTTCACTGATTATTCACTAAGCCCAGTGCTCTTTTTAATAACTAGTTGCTTTACAATTGACATGCTGTGAGATGTGGAGACTGGTGGAGAAGTCGTGCAGAGGAAACAAACCATCTCTTCCCAGTGCAGACAGAGCTGAGTTTGCCAGTCATATCTCTAAAACTGACCAACCATCCTTGACGAGCCCAGCAGACTCACCCTCTCTCTGTGCTGGGCTCTTTCCTCTTTTTTATGCAAATTAACTGAACCCACAGATAATAATTTTCCTTTCACCCAAGTCCTGACACTTAAATTTTTCAGCTACAAGCTGCAGAGGAAATTCCCAGGCAGATTTTATTAAGGCTGCTTTGCATTGAGGTGGCTCTGTGGCTTTGGGCATGAGAAGGTCAAATAGCTTTTTGCATCTTCCTTATTTTGTATCTCAATCTGGTAGAGCATGGCAGAAATTATACCCAGATATTGTTTCCCCAGAGCACCATCCACTTCTTCTTCTACTGTCACTTCAGTCCATGTGATCTGGGAAGGCTGAATGGCCAGTGATGTGAAAGCAGCCACCTGAATGTGCTGAGCACCATTGGAAATGTCCTCTACAACAGCAGTTCCCAACCTTTTAGGTACCAGGGACTGGTTTCATGGAAGACAGTTTTTCCACAGACTGGAGTTGGGGGATGATTTGGGGATGATTTAAGCACATTACGTTCAAGCTTGCCTCCTGCTATGCAGCCTGATTCCTAACAGGCCTGGACTGGTACCTGTCTGCAGCCCAGAGGCTGGGAATCCCTGCTCTACAGGGAGGAGAGGGGGCTGCACCCCTTGGTTTGGTGCCATGGTTCAGTGGGCCTTAAGAAAAGCAGAAGCCTTGAATCACAGGTCTTGGCCTCTGATAATCAGGACAGATAGTGTTAATAAAAAGACAGGCTACTTCTTCTGGTTCCATGCCAAGTTTAAAAGCACTGAAATAAACACATTTAGGGAATAAGAAAACTGCATTGGAAAACAGTCTTATACCAAAGTAAAATGGTGAGTCCTTATAGACAAGGTTGGGTCTTTTCAGGAGGTGGGAAGAGCAGAAGAAAATTATTTATAGTTGACCCTCATTAAATATGAAATCCACATTTAC
The DNA here is from genome assembly GCA_004027735.1 of Carollia perspicillata. Classification (NCBI taxonomy): domain Eukaryota; kingdom Metazoa; phylum Chordata; class Mammalia; order Chiroptera; family Phyllostomidae; genus Carollia; species Carollia perspicillata. Next base: position 8,986 of record PVKM010047209.1, read on the forward strand.
AGACTTACCTTCTCCCTACTATGTATTTGGAGCTCCAAATCAATACTCACTGCACTTGTGTGCTCATTTGTCAACATGCACAGAAAAGGGAAAAATCTGAATCACCCTACATGCACATTCCCAGCTGAGGTCAAAAGAGGTGACTCATACCTTCTTGTCTCAGCTCATACTGCAAATAAGTGTCCTTTTCATGGTCTACTTAGAGCCACTCTTTTTTTCTTCTTCTTCTTTTTTTTTTTTTTTTTTTTTGCATTTGTTGTGCTCTTTATTGGTGACATGCTATTTGAATGGCTCCAAGCATAGCACTGAGTGGTGCTTGGAGATCCTCAGGGCAGGGAGGCTGAGATGTGCCTCATGGAGAAAACATATGTGTTAGGTAACCTTCACTTGATCCTGAGTCACAGCACTTTTGGTCCTGAGCTCAATGGTAACAAGTCAACAACACACATGAAATAAGTTTATTTAAATAGGAACACACATAAAACAAGGTTATATGTTGACTGGTTGATTAAAATGTCATGACCATAGGCTGCAGGAGGATAACTCAGTTTTTCCCAGGAGAAATTAATGGTTCAGTATTTGAGAATTCAGTGTTCACAGTGATTTTATAGAATTTAAGTACCATGAATAATGAGAATCGACTATAGATGCAGAAGATGACAAGAATAGAGCCAAAAGTAGTAATATTGATAAAATGAAGAGAAGAAAAAGAAGGGAAAGAAACAACACTGTTCTCATTGGTGATTTATAATGTCGTTAGTGAGATTAAATTAATCTGAATTTTGGATTGCCTCTGACCCTGCTTTCCAGACTCATACACTGTGGCCTTTGCAGGGTTTAGGGACCAGTGCCTCTGACCGTCTTCCAGATAGAAGTGGAGACGAAGGAGACAGGCGATGCCAGCAAAAGGAGTGTGGGGGTGATGCAGGTGTCTTACTGTGTAAACTAAGCCTCATTTGGAAAGGCAGCTTTTCATTAGCTGCGGCCGGACCTGGCTGCTGGGGATCTGGGGCCGCCTGGCCACATTTGTGGACCACTGAGTATGGACACAGGAGCGGGGTGTATCCATGTGTGTTTAGATCTCAGTGGCAGCAGCAACATCAAAGCTGCTGCCTTTCTAAGAGGCTCTTGGGCAAGACGGAGTCATGTGGGGTAAGATGACCAGGATAGTGAATGCACTAGAATAACATTGAGTGAGGGAGGGTGTGTGAGCTTGGAGCAGAGCTGAGAGCAGGCTTCTAAAGACTATTTGCAGGAACATAACTGGAAGTTCCATGCATCCTGTGGGCAGATGGAGGAACAGGGCTGGAGGAGAGGCAGGGCTTCGGCTATGAAAGCCTTCTCTGCCAGGTGTGTCCATCCCAGGCTGGAACAGGTCCACTTAAGAGGTGATGAGCCCTATGTAGGTGTGTTGCTCCATCACCTGGGGAACCTCAGGGAATCGAATGAGTGTCTAGGGTACTCTGACTTAGCATCATGCTCACCACATGAGCAAAGCAGCCCCTGCACATTGAGAATTTGTATTGCAAAAGCAGCGTGCATTCACTGTAGAAACACTGAAAAGGAAAGATCTGTATGTTTCCACTTTGCAGGTATTTTGCAAGCCCCTAGGCAGTCCCTAAGTGTTGAGGGTACAGGTCAGTAATTCCAGATATTGGGGCCAGAGGGCAGGCTTGTGTTTAATAATGAAGGAAATAGACACTTTGGTGAGATAAAGATAAATAGGGTCATGAAGCTACCTCAGACACGGTTCTCAGAAGACATGGCTCTGAGGTGACAGATCTGAGACCACACGGCTGAGGAGAAACTAATCAGGTTCAAGTGAGGCAGCTGGGGTCAGGAAAGGTCCCATCATGTTAGGACGGGAAGGAAGGTTGTATGGCTGGACATAGTGAGCACAGGTGTAAGCGGGCAAGATGAGGAAGAGGCTCAGGACAAACCATGGGGGTAAGTAGGGTCCATAGAGGGTTTGGGGTGTGATGAGGTGGGAGATGGCTTGGCAGCCTTGCATTGCCTGCTTCATAGGGAATGGACCACAAGGGGGGCTGGTAGAAGGGAGAGCTGGAACAAACTTCCATCTAGGGGAGTAAGAGGGTAGAATCAAGGAAGGCAGAAGCTGGGGCTTTGGGATATATGTTAAAGAAAAGGTGATGAGTGCTCCCTGGGGACCAGCTGGTTTGACCTCCTCAATTCCCAGCCTCTGATGTAGCAGGTCCCTGCATGGAGCTCACACTACGTAAAGGAATCCACCCTGGCATAGAATGGTTGCATCTGGTGGAAACCATGTCTTCTGACTCTGGATTAGACATGCACGATGAGTGAGAGAGAGGAATCCTGAAAGACTCTAGGGTCTCGTCCAAAGCTACTAGTTAGGGTTGGTGTCATTTCCTGTTAGGGGTTGCTGAGGCAGGAGTGTTCATAAGCCACCGAAAGCTCCATTCTGAGGGTGTGAGGACTGAGTTGTCTCTCAGACATTCTGGTAGAAACATCAGGTAAGCGGT
>PVKM010047210.1:0-11510 GCA_004027735.1 Carollia perspicillata
ACCTTCTTGGCGGCGGAGAGCATGCGTGGTGGAGCCCTAAAGTTGCAGCACACGTGTTCCCGCCAGCTTCATTTTCCCCAGCTAAATCCGTTAAGTGGATTACTGCAAAGTACTTGCGGCCTGAAGCAGAAGTTGGGCTGCTTGCAGTGTGGAGAATAAGTGCGCTAAAGTTACACCAGAACTAAAAGGGAAGCTGAATGCGGTCTTTCCAGTGGAAACTCACCCTCCGAAACAGTCGACAGCACCAGCATTAGCCACGTATCCTTAACCACTCCCCCTTGGTAAAATTAACAGTGCCGAAGACCAAACCATCCAGAAAAAAGTCGACTGTAGGACTCTGAAGATAGCAGCGCCTCCCGCCTCGCCTTTTATTGTTTCATTCATTGACGGAACAAATAATTTATTGACTACCTGCTAGCTTGTGCCAGGAATCCACTGAGAGTCAATGTTGCTTAATGATTAAGTAAGAGCACAGGCTTTGAAGTCTTACTGCTTAGTTTCGTGTTCCATTTCTACTCATTAGGCAATTACTTAAGCCCTCTATTTCCTCACCTCTAAAAAAAAATCCATCTCATTGGACTTCTGTGAGGACAAAGTGACTGAGAGTAATGTACTTAAAATAGTGCTGCTCAGAGTTCAATAAAACTACATGATATATAAGATGTCCAATTGCCCACATAAATGTATAGTAGACATCTCTATTATAGATATTTTATATATTACTTACACCTACTATATAGACGTAAGATAATTTACATCATTTACTAAACTCAATTCTATACCCCCCCAAAAAACACAAAACACCCCAGCTCCCAATACAATCTTCCTCGTTCTAAGTTAATGGCAACTCTATTCTTACAGTTATGTAGGCCAGCAATCTTGGAGTCATCCTGGATTCCTCTGTTCCATTGGCCCTTCTTTCAAAAGATAGACAGAAACCCTTCTGCTTCTCACCACCTCCACTTACATCACTTTCATGCTTGGATCATTTTAGAAGTCTCCTAAACACGTTCTCTTGCTTCCACTTTGTTCCCCTTCAGTCTCATCACATAAACAAAAGTAAGTTATCTAGTACTAGTAAACACATATTATAGTGATCACATTAACACATTGGAAAGGTCATATGAGTCCCCTGCTCAAAACCATCCTCTCTGGCTTTTTATATCACTAAGTAAAGTGATCTCCAAGATGTACGCTACTCCATTGTCTCTGTAATCTCATCTACTGCTACTCTTCACTCATTCATCTCTAGAATCCTGGCCCCTTGTTTTTCCTTGGACATGCAAAGAATAATGTTAAGCTCAAGGCCTTTGCACTTATTGCTTTTTGCCTACATTGCTTTTCATCTAGATATCTACGTGGCTTGGTCGCTCGTCTCCTTCAGATTTTTGTTCAAATGTAACTGCAATGATGCCTTCCCTGACCACCCTATTTGAGTCTGAAGACTGTTTGGCACTCTTGATTCCTCCAATGTTTGTTTTTTTCTCTTTCCATAGTTCTTATTACCACCTGCTGTACTACATAATTTACTTATATTTACTGCAAATCATCTGAGTCCCTCTGCTATAAGGTAAATTTCTTAAAGGCAGGAGTCATTGTCATTAATATATCTTAAGTGTCTGCAATAGCATTTGGCATAGTTAAATAAACATTTGTTGAATTAAAGAATGAATCTTTTTTTTTTTTTGCAATGGACCTTATGGGCCTCCGAACCTGCCGAAGTCTGGTTTTTACCTGAAGTGTGGAAATCTTTAAGGTCAGGAATCATGTCATATTGTCTTTATACCTCCAGGACCTAGGACAGTGTCAGACATGGTAAAAGCTCAATAAATGATAAGTAAGACTTTCCAGAACTGTTTTCCTCATTCTACGAATAAGCCTGTGTTTTTCTCTTCCTTCAAAATGAGGCTCTAACCCTTATCTGAACCTTTAAACTGGTGATTTTTAAAAACGTGTGTGTAGGCAAAGTATAGTTTGGGATATCCAACATTATGATATAATTTCATAGGTAGGAAATGACAAAATATTCCACTATATCAGATTACACACTACAGAAACTTAGTTTCCAAGATGTCTTTTTATTTTCTAGGGAGGTTATTAGAATTTCCCAAGGAGCACACAATTTTTGCATATGAAGATTGGTTTGTAGGAAGTTTGAGGAATACATACCCAAACCACCTCTGCTAATCATTGTGCAGTAGACATGATGGAATAAAGCCTGACTCTGAGGAACAAATTGAGGGGGCTTGAATGTGGTGCTCAAGTTGTTCATGCCTTAGTTTCCTCATGGTATCTACAACACCTAACACCAATGGCTCTTTTAATATTCACTCAAAAGAGTCTGTTGAATGGGACAGTGAGTTACAACTCTGCAGAGTTGCAAACATTTTTGTTTCAGTGCTTTTAACCATTTGGGTTAAGTTCCCCAGAGGGAAATGTTTTTCTAGGAGCTGGTTTTATTTCCAATATTTAGAATCGGATGAGTTTAAGTCCTTAGTCTCCAGTTTTACCTGTGATTCCTTCACAGGTAATTAATTTTTGAGGTTGTTTCCACAGTTATAAAATGAGAAGAATCTCTACTTCAAGAGTGTTGTGGGAATTAAATGTTACACATTTATTGTGTCACTGGCATAAAGAGAGACATATAGACCAACAGAATAGAATTGAGAGCCCAGAAATAAGCCTCACGTATATGGCCAGTTGATTACTGACAAAGGTGCCAAGGCTATTCAATAGGGAAGGACAGCATGTTCAAAGAATGGTGCAGGGAAAGTGGGTGTCCACATGCAAAAGAATGAAATTGGATCCCTTCCGCACACACACACACACAATTTACTGCAAATTGGATCAACGACCTAAACTTAAGAGCAATAACTATAAACCCCTTACAAGAAAACAGAGGAAAATCTTGATGACATTTAATTTGGCAATAATTTCTTGGATATAACACCAAAAGCAGAAGCAACAGAAGAAAAATTAGATAAATTAGATTCATCAAAATTTAAAATTTTTGTGTACCAAAGGATACCATCAGAGAGTAAAAAGACAAACCACAGAGTGGGAGAAAATATCTCGAAGTCATGTATCTGATAGAGGATTACTATCCAGAATATATTTAAAAAACACACACAAACAAAACTCTTATAACTCAACAGCAAAAACTAACCCAATTCAGAAGGATAATAGGCCAAGTACTTGAACACACATTTCTCCAGGAAGATACACAAATACAGCCAATAAATACTTCAAAAGATGCTTAACACCATCAGTCACCAGGGAAATGCAAATCAAGGCCATAAAAAATTGCTACTTCACACACATTAGGATAGCTGCTATTAAAAACCACAACAGCCCTGGCTGGTGTAGCTCAGTGGATAGAGCGTGGGCTTGTGAAGCAAAGGATCGCTGGTTCAATTCCCAGTCAGGGCACATGCCTGGGTTGTGGGCCAGGTCCCCAGTGGGGGACGCATGAGAGGCAACCACACATTGATGTTTCTCTCCCTCTCTTTCTCCTTCCCATCCCCTCTCTCTAAAAATAAATTTTAAAATATTTAAAAAAATAAAAATAAAAAATAATAAAAACCACAACAGAACACAAAAGAGTTAGTGAGGATGTGGAAAAACTGCAACCCCACACTGTTAGTTGGAATGTAAAATGGTGCAGCTGCTATGGGAAACAGTGCAGTAGTTTGTCAAAAAAGTAAAAACAGAATCACCATATGATCCAGCAATCCTCCTTCTGGCTATAAACCTGGAAGAATTGAAAGAAGGGTCTCAAAGAGATACATCTATGTTCAGAGCAGCATTATTCACCACAGATAAAAGGTGGAAGCAACCGAAGTGTCCACTGACAGATGAATAGACAAAATGTAGTATATATGCGTGATAGAATATTATTGTTCAGGCATTCAAAGGAATGAATTTCTGATACATGCAACAACGTGGAGAAGCCTTGAATATATGCTAAGTGAAATAAGCCACACACAAAAGGGCAAATATCATGTGATTCCACGTATGTGAGGTCTCTAGAATAGACAAATAAAGACAGCAAGAATAGAGGCTACCAGGGGCTGCAGACAGGAGGAGGAGAGAATTATTGCTTAATGATTAGAGTGTGTGTCAAGGGATCAAAAAGTTTTGGAAATAGATAGCTGTGATTCGCATGCAGCATTGTGCATGTACTTAAGGCTGCTGAATTTTACACTTAGAAAATGGTAAGCCCTGGCCAGGTATCTCAGTTGGTTAGAGCATTGTCATAATACACCAAGGTTGCAGGTTCAATCCCCGGTCAGGGCACATACAAGAATCAATCAGTGAATGCGTAAGTGGAGCAACAAATCAATGTTTCTCTCTGTCTCTCCTTTCCTCTCTCTTAAAAAAAAGAAGTTAAAATGGTAAACTTCATTTTATATATATGTGTGTGTGTGTGTGTACATATATATATTTTTTTTATTTAAAAAATGTGTGCTTGGTGCATAGTAAGACTCAATAGCTCATTGCTAGTGTCACATATTCCGTGAAGAAACTTACATTTATTGAGCATATAAGTAAGTGCCAGACATGGTACTAAGCACTGGGAATATAGAGGTAAGAAAGACAAAGACTCAGCCCTGCAGACAACTGCAAATGTGACGGGGGAAGAAAAACGAGTAAGAAATAAATCACAGCACATTACAGAACTAAACTACTATTACATATCAAGGTAAACTCAGGATGCAAAGAGAAGGAGCAAAACAAGTACACAAACAAACAAAAGCCCCAAACACTCCCAGAGGCAAACAGCTCGTGGCTACCAGAGGGGAAGGGGGTGGAGGAGGGCGAAACAGGTAAAGGGGGTGAACTGCATGGTGACGGATGGAACCTAGACTCTTGGCAGTGAGCATGATGCAGTGTACGCAGATGTCGAATTATTATGTTGCTCTCCTGAAACTCATGCTATGAACAAATGTCATCTCAATGAAAAAGACAGATGCACAAAAGAATACAGGAAGGAAAGCTGGTGAAGGGATCGGGGAAGGCATCTCAGGGAACGTCCGACTGAGCGCTGGTGTACAGGCGAGGAGAGAAAACGTGCTCTGCCATCCAGAAACGCACTTAGGGGACAAATTACTAGAGAGAAAAGCATGGTTCAATCGTGAAGGGCCTTAAAATGCCATGCTAAGTGATCTGGACTTCATCCTGAAAGCAATAGGAACCAATTACCGACAGAAGCAGGAAAGTAAAAAGAGCAAGATTGCAATTCAGAACAATCATTCTGGCCAGAATGTAAAAGGACTGAAGGCAGCAGTAGTGGCGCAAAGTGGCCACCTTGGCTATTGCAGTGATCCAGAAGAGTTTTGTCAGCAGCTGGGCCTAGGGTGGTGGCATTTGGTCCCTGAGACAGCCAGAGGGGCTAGATGGATGCTGGTGATGACTGAGTGAGGAGAAGGAATCGATAATCACGTTTCTGGCTGACACGCCTGGGGGGTTATCTTGCTAACATCTATTGAGTTCTAGGTGCCGGACACTATGCTAATTACTTGACATGCATTAACTCAATCACAAACCTAGAGGTACAGTTATACTCATTTTACAGGGCAAACAAGTTTGTGTTAAACGATTTGTCAAGAACATGGCTGAATCCGATTTTTTGACTAAGTAAAAAACTGTATGTGTAGGTAGCTGGCACATATAGTGGAAACTCCAACACTCTCCTTTCCTTTCAATCCCTTCCATTTACCACACCATGCCCTTGTTACTTTATCTTACTAGTATACAGTGAGTTATTGCACCTTACTGTTTTCAGCTAACAGATAGGCAAACTCATTTTGTACTTAGTGCACTTCTGAAAACTTTATTTTTAAAAAGATTTTATTTGTTTTTAAAGAGGGGCAGAGGGGGAGAAAGAGAGGAAGAGAAACATTGATGTGCGAGAGATACATCAATCAGCTGCCTCTCGCATGCCTCCAAGTGGGGACCTGGCCCACAGCCCAGGTATGTGCCCTGACTGGGAATCCAACTGGTGACCTTTCAGTTCCCAGGCCGGCACTCAAGCCACTGAGCCATACCAGCCAGGACACACTTCTGAAAACTTTAGAGTACAATGTCAAAGTTACTCAACAGTCCCAATGTTAAGGGACACCTGTTTCCAAAGCTTACTAAACATTGTAAGATCCTTAAATTGGGATTGGAACAGGCCTGCCAGAGGCAATCCAGTGTACCTCTAAAAGATGTCACGGGTGCATAAAAGATCAGGGTAGGAGGTATTGTATCTATCAACCTGTAAGTGTGTGATTAACAAACCACCTCTCCAGAACCTAATGCAGAGGTAAAAAGATTAGGGCAATCCCTACTTGTCGACCAAAAGTTATTTTCTGCCTTCCCAGGCTAGGGAGTGGAAGGTCTTTCTTTCTGCCATGATAGGACAAGCTGATTAGAACTTTAGCCAGCCAGCCAAGTTACCCTCTTTACACTCAAGGCCTCTCTGATTGCTGCTAAAGCCCATCCTTGTTCACTGATATGGGGGACATGGACGATGGTCAGGACGGGAAATTAAGACAAGCAGGCGGTAATTTCAAACCAAATTAAATTCTAGATCTTAGCCACACCTTAACATTTGGGAGGGAGCGCAGAAGCAGCTTTAACCTCAGAGGAATACTGCCAAGTAACAGGCACGGTTCTACCACCACAAACACACCCTGCCATCCTGCAATGGCCAAGCCTTCATGCTCCAACAACAGCGATTGGCAGAAGAGGACACCGTGGTGTGGATCAAAGTCACAGAAAAATGACGTACTAAAAACCAAATTCAGCCCTGGCCGGTGTGGCTCAGTGGACTGAGCACGGGCCTGTGAGGCAGAGGGTCGCCGGTTTGATTCCCGGTCGGGGCACATGCCTGGGTTGCGGGCCAGGTCCCCAGAAGGGGACACGTGAGAGGCAGCCACATTGATGTTTCTCTCCCACTCTTTCTCCTTCCCTTCCCCTCTTTCTAAAAATAAATAAATAAAATATTAAAAAAAAAAAAACAAATTCAGAGACTGGAAGGTGATTCAGAAGTATTAAGGTCTAATTTGTTATTAAAATGAGGTTGTGCAAAGGTGACAAAGTTGAAGACTATCCGTATATAAAATTTCTCCAACCATGGAGGAAATTTCCAGAGGGCCAGGCCCCGATCTAAGCTATCTCTGTGCCATGCGTTCCTCAGCATACGGCTGCCAAATGGAAGATAGATAATCAAGCCCTGAGAGGCAAGGAACAGTGGTTCCAGAATATCTTCTGGCAGGCCTGCTTCATCAGTAAGTGTGGTATTTGTGAAAGGGAGGATAGATAGTGTCAAGACAAAATTAAGGCCAGTAATCTGAAGCCATGCTACTACACCACAAGGGGGCAATGTTTGCACACTGGCAATCTTGAGAGGCAGGGGGCTTGGCAGTCCCCCCTTTACTTCCTTTTCAAACACCAAGCCCAAAGGGCAGCAGCCTGGTTGAAATGAGGTGTGCTGGCGGCTTCTGCCCACCTACTGCGTTCTCCTACAGTGGTTGGCACCAACTCTCCTTGTATCAGCAGCATGGCTGTGGGCGGGGTGCGCGGGTTGGGGGGGATGATGACAATGCAAGAGGAAATACACAGCAGGAGAGGCAGCAGAGCAGCTGGCCTTCCCAGGGGTCAGATGCCCCCAGCTGTTCATCACAGACCTAGGAGTGCCTGTTGGGAGCTGGTGGTGGGACCTCCGCCTGGAATCTCTTTTGAATACCATAGGGCATCCGAGTCACCTGCAGAGCTCGTTAAACTATATTACTGGGTCCTAATCCCAAATTCCGATTCAGGTCTCAAGTACCATGCTTGAATTTACATTTCCAAAAATTTAGCAGGTTATGCGGACACTGCAGAGCTGAAAACCACACGTGGAGAACTGCTGCTGCAGGTATTTCGGGCTCTGTGCCCTTCTAGTTCTCAACACTATCCTATTCCCTTTTCTACCATCCCTCCATTAGCCTCCTTTAGAACAACTAAAGGAATGAAGGAAAACAGGTGTGAATGTTAAGAGTTGTGTTAAGGATTCCTTTGGGCAAGGATTCCAGCATTCTATAGTCTGCTTGATGGGTGTTTCAGAAGCAGAATTTATTCCAAACACATATATCTTTCCCTTCCTTCATCTACCTAGCAGTTGGGGGGGCGGTTTAGCAAAGGGTTAACAGATGCTTTTCCAATGGTAAGATCTTGCTTTGTGTTTCATAAAAATGGGGTAGGAAATGGTAAATATATTCCACTACATTTTAGAAAATTTCCTCATTTCTCCTAGACTACTTTAAAAAATTCATTATAGTAAAACATACATAAAACAGGGGTGTCAAATTCATTTTCACCGGGGGCCACATCAGCCTTGCAGTTGCCTTCAAAGGGCCGAATGTAGTTTTAGGACTGCATAAATGTAACTACTCCTTAATGAAGGGCAAGGAGCTTGGCACTGCCGCTGGGCAGAAACAAGGTGCCGGGCCGGATAAAACAAGGTGGAGGGCCGGATTTGGCCCGCAGGCTTCGTGTTTGCTACCTGTGACATAAAATCTACCATTTAACCATCTGAGTGTACAATTCAGTGGCATTATACATTCACACTGTTATGCAATCACCACCTGTCTCGGAAGTGTTTCGTATTCCCAAATTTGAACTCTGTCCCCATTAATCAATAATTCTTCATTGCCCCCTCCCAACCAGCCCTTGGCAACCACCATTCTACTCCTAGACCAGTTTTGATTCATTCAGTTTCTCTTTCACTTAATAAAAGAGAGGGTCCATTGCTGACCAGTGGGATTGTTTCTACATACACAGGCCTTCTTATAAATATGTGATCGAGTTTATTCCAAGAAATGGCAAAAGAAAATGGGGTTGCAGAAAGAAAGACTTGGAGACACGACCGGATAGAGGTTTTCCTACTGGGCCCACTGCCCACAGGCCTCAGCAGCCCTGCCATGGATCCGGCCGATTCCTTCGCATCAGGAAGTTGATCTTCCGCGTCATTTCCATGTTGTAGATCCTCCGGCAGGTTTCGTAGCTCTCCCTCTGTCGGCGGCGGCAGGGCTTCTCGTAGTACCGGCGCCGCTTGATGTCCTCGATGAGCCCATCCATGGTGAGGATTCTGTGTGAAGGCAGGTAATGAAGTTAGAGGCTTGGGCTCATTATTATTCCTTTCCAAGTTTACAGATGGCCAGAAGTCAACTGACCAAACAGCTGATGTGAAGTGGTGGCAATACAGCATTAACTGCCCACTTACAGAGGCCAGAATTAAGAACTTGGGGGAGTAAAGAGCAGTTAATTGAGTGGCCCTTGCTCTTGGGGAACTTACAGTTGAGGCCATGTTCTCAACCTTTTTTCTCCCGCAGCATGCATGCCTGAGGGATACGACAGTCCCGTAAGAACAGTGGCTACCTGTGGCAGTGATTCTCAACCAAGGGGTCAATCCAGAGTCTCCGCACAGGGCGAGTCATTGTAGTAGCAATAAAAGAAAATCAGTGAGGGTGATTCCTACTTGATGCTTAGTGGGGAATACAGTTCCATGATTACTGTGTTTAAAAATTGATATAGCTGCCCTGGCTGGTGTGGCTCAGTGGACTGAGTGCCAGCCTGTGAACCAAGGGGTCACCAGTTCGATTCCCAGTCAGGGCACATGCCTGGGTGGCAGGCTGGGTCCCCAGTGGGGGGTGCGTGAGAGGCAATTACACAGTGATGTTTCTCTCCCTCTCTCAAAATAAATAAAATATTTTTAAAAAATTGATATAGCTGAAGTCAGTAGGTCTGAGAAATCTCTGGGTCTACTTAATACAGGGAAAGAAGACACCCTCATCACATCTGTGACACAAAAGGGAACATTAAAGGAACAGCCTCACCCATCATTTTTCCATGCTCCACATGCTCCCACCCACTACTCTGCTGACCAGTCCCTGAACACGCTCTAACACCAAGTCTTCACTCAACGCTGCTCCCTGTGCCTAGAATGACGGCTTTGACCCCCAGCCGCCAGCCTTCTGACGGAAATTTTCACCTTTTTCATGCCAGACCCAGATGTTACCTCTCCATAAAGCCTTCTCATCTTCTTTAATTAGAGAAAACCATTTACTTTATTGTAGACCTACTCAGCAATTATTTCATTCTGCTCTTCCATTAGTTACTTACACAAACATTTCCCTCATTAGACTGAAAATCCCGAAAGACAGAAACCACATTTTATTAATCTTTAAGTGTCCATAAAACTGAGCTCCATCTGTTTTTTTCTGCCTTCCTAACCTCCTGCCAGTTCCTTGCAATCCAGCTTCTCCTGTTGGGTTTATAACACACCTAACTCAAACTCACCTCTTTGTTTCGTTTTGTTTTTAAGATTTTACTTATTTTTTTAGAGAGTGGAGAAGGGAGTGAGAAAGAGAGGGAAATAGCAATGTGTGAGAGAAACATCGACTGCCTATCGCACACCCCCAGCCAGGGACCGGGCCCGCAACCCAGGCATGTGCCCTGACTGGGAATCCAACTGGTGACCTTTCGGTTCCCAGGTTGACTCTCAATCCACTGAGCCAACCAGCCAGGGCTCATCTCTTTGTTTTTACTGAGCCAGGAAGACATGGGGGCTTATTTTATAACTGATCTAATCCCTGGACTCCTGAGCGCTCTGGCTCCAATCTGTAATTGGTCTCTCCTTCTCAACCCGTCATCAGCCGACCCTGGGGAGATGGGAGGCACCTGCTGCTGCTGCCCTCCATTCCTGGCATTGTTTACACGGCCCCATTCCTGCTTCCCCTGCCCTTTCATTACATGTAACAAGTCACAAACACAAATGGAAATAAGGAGGTTGAGATGTGGCTATTATAATTGGAAGAAGGGCACACAGGAAGAAGTTATATAGAGAAACCACCAGCTACTTCTGCCCAGTAGGAAACCCTATTTATTGCTTCTATGTTACAGTACAAAGCCCAAGATAACAACAACAGACTGAACATGAACTTGAAAGGATTTGAGCTTTGGGTAAATTACAAATGTGAATAGACATGGGAACCACTGTGCCTATAGGATCTCTCCCAGCCTCTTGCTGTTTAATATTGAGAATGATTGTAGGCTACTAGAGAATCATATTTGTATAAATCAGTTTGTCCAGGTTTTAATGGCAGAGAAATGAGGGTCTAGGGAATTGCAGCGAACTCCCAGAAGCAGAAGCAGCAGGTGATTTGGGTTCTGTTGGAAACATTGTCATACTCAGAAGTCCATGTGGACCCAACGCTAGTCATACAACAGAGAAATCACTAAAGACCAAAACACTCAGTATTTGGCCCATAAAGGATCTCCTTTGCTGGCTTTCTTCCTCAATTTACCCTTAACTATTGGCACCCCTTCAGATTCTGACTATAAACCATTTCGTTTTTAGTTATATGTGACCTTCTTATCCTCTGCCAGTGAGCCTCAACCATGATGCACAATGCGCCCACCCCACACATGGTTTTTAAAAGTACTGATGCCTAGGCCCCATTCCTCAGAGATTTAGACTGACC
>PVKM010047211.1:0-11510 GCA_004027735.1 Carollia perspicillata
TATGTCATCGACATTTGCTTGTACCCTGTGCAGTGAAGTAACTGTCTAGTTCTGATAAGAGTTAATTGTAAAGGTGAGTTATTTGGAAACTCTTTTCTAGCTTTAAATGTCATCTAGCATTTTTGGATGAGAAATGCAATTTTTTAATTAAAAATAAAATAAAATTCACGTATGTTAAAGCATTATAAAAGATTGGTTTCCTCCTTAGCAGAATGTAGGCTCTGGCAGAAATATGGTTTCAGGTGTGGGTGTAGGAGGGAACCAAACTTGGATGAAACAGGATTTTATCTTCCTGGGGTGGGCTGCCAGTTAAATTTCTGCAAATAGCAATGTCATAAAGCATGGTTTTAGAGAAAGACCATGTGCTTTCTAGAGTAGCAATTGGGAGAAAAACAACAAAATTACAAGGAGGCTACATGTAAAAAACAAGCTTTCTCTTCCACCTTAATTCTTGCAAAATAAAAATGCATTTTAAAAATATGCTTTCTACAATGACTTTTCAAAATCAGAGTGTAGCACCACGAACCTTAGATCCAAGAGTGCCTGCCTGATGAACTCTCCTCTCTGGGTCCTAAGATGTAAAGGTTAATTAAAGAAACGACAAGTTTTCTGCTCCCCCTCACATGGCTAAGGAAGACACATTAGCAAAGCCACAAACAAAGCTGAATGGCAATTAGAGAGAATCAAAAAACAGACACACAAAATGGAACCTTTGGCAAGCCTGGAGATAGACTCTACCTCGGCATCTGTCATTATATTACAAACATCGAAAAACCTTACGTTTCTGATTTTTGCTTCTTGTTCCACCAACCTACTTTCCCATTTGTATACATCTTTGCCTCCACATTCCCTTGGGGCAGGGTTTTGTGGGAAAATTGAAGTGAAAAAGAATGACTGTGAAAGGAAATTGTTTGAGGTGACAGAGGGGGAAAGACCCTTTTGGAATAACAAAGAGCAACGTGAAGGTGGCAAGAGAATCAGGGTTTAGCAGAAAATAAGAGGAGTTTGGCTGGTGAGAGGTTGAGCTACAAGGAGGTAGGGGTGGCGATTTGGTTTTAAATCCATAAAATTTCTGACATGCTAATCTTGCTTTTCTTTCAGCAAACAAGTCAGTGGTCCTTTTGGTGCTTCACGTGAGTCACTCACATGCCAAACTCTAGTTCAATGAACTCTCTATTTATTTATTCTCTATCTTCCATATGATGCTACCCCAGGCTAAATTTTTCTTTTATTTCTTTTACATCTTGTCAGTATTTTTTTAACTCTCCTGAGTCATTTTTAACATACAGTTAGGAATTTTTCCAGCCACTTGAAAATTCTATACTCTTTTCCTGCCATTTAAAATACACTATTACAGTAAATTACCGCTACCAGGAAGAATATCCTGCTTGATCAGTGCAAACATAGCATAAAGTGTGATAGACAGAATTCAAACACGGAGAGGACAGTCTCTAGTTTTCATAAGCCATTCTTTAGATAAATAGTAGACTAACTGTATTTAAATGAATACATCAGTAATATATTTAGGTATATTTGGTATTCCTAATTTTTTTAACTATGACAATTTCACACAGAAACTCTTTGTTGGAAACTGAATTTCTCGTGTAATAATTAGCTATGGAATATTACCCCAAACAGGTGTCTGTAGCCTGTCAAAGTTAGAACAGGTGATTTAGAATTAGCGTATTAAAAGAACTGTGAATTAGCGAAGCAAAAACGTGTTAATTTCTTGTTCCATCTGTTAATATGAATTCACTGCCAAATATTTTACTTTGTAGAACTGTGCTGGGATTGGCAAGAACATACACTATAAAAAAAGTTTAAAGGCCTGAATGTTTAAAAATCATGACATACGTTACTGCAAAAATAACTTCTACATTTTGAGCGTGCTTTTTTATCTTTGAAAAAAATAATTGCAGAGATTGCCATATAATATAGAAAGTTAACTAAAGAAAACATACGATCAAATGTTAGACCTTTAAAACAAAAATTGGAAGAAAATGTTATTCAAGAATGTTTGATTATAAATGAAGACTAATTCTTCAGCACTACTTTTCAGACGTATCTTAGAACATTCTGAATTGCTGAAAGATACAGAGAAAGATATCTGCTGCTACCATGCAGCTCATACCCAATAATAGCCCTATTCAGAGATGCCGTTATGGACAGACAGACACTTTTTCCTTCTATCCCAATACTATAATCCTTTAAAAGGTTGTGGTGCAGTTTAGGTCACTAAACCGCAATCTCTGCTTAATACCTAAATCTATTGTTCATTAGCTCAGTTTTGTTTCTTCCCCCAAATTTTCCTTGTGTGGATAAAAGCAAAATATATCACACCCTTAACTCCAAATGCATGTGCAAACTGTGTGTGCCAGTGGAGAGAAGGAAAAGAGGAAAGGACCATGATAAAAAGAAAACCATTCCAACATACAAGGAATTAGGCCTGTGTCTGGACACATTTTTATTCTGAAAACCTTGAGAAAATCTAGGGCTAATGAACTAGTGAGCTGGTTTACCATCTTCGGATATCTTTTCTTTGAAGGCAGATCCATGGGAAAAGAAAGAAATTTGAAGTGAATTGAAATTTGTGAGCTTAGCCATATGCTAAGAGTACAGTTAACTTGAGTTACTTTTTCCATGCTGCTGAATTGGGTCCTGAATGAGGCAGTTTTGTGACAAACAGATTTCACTAATTTTCCTTTCTTGCACATTTAAAAAACAAACCACACTCTCCCATATTGCTGTTTGGGTTTTAACGGAGCTAAGGCATGCACACCCAATTACTATAAGCACTTTAAGTAAAGCTTAAAGATATGCAGCATGTTCTTAACTGCAAATGATATGATAGGTAGTGTCTTTCCTCTTTAGTTTTATGTCACATCCAAGAGATTAATCCTTTCATGAATCATCCATAATGACTAGAATAATTTGGGGAACTGAATGAAATTTTTCAAATTATTTATATCATGAACTCACAAGAATATGAATGGTGGGTTATGCAAATACAAACCATACTTACAAAATCTAAATACAGAAAAAAAGAGGGAGTCAGGGTTCAGTTTATATTTCTAAATCTGGACTTTGAATTGACACACTGTGGACTTATCACCTTACTGGTGAATGATACTTGTTACAGCTTATAAAACACATTAAGGGGAACATACTGTCTCTAACACTTGGATAGAAAACTAATGATCTTCGTACAGCTTAGAGCAAACATACCACATTCTCTAAGGATGTGTGATGGCCATATTATATAAGGTTCGTAATACTATTTTATTTTAGAAAAAAATTACAATCCTTAAAAATAGCTGGATTTTTTTTCCAGTTTAAAACACATAGACTGAGCACATTTATAATTCTTTCTAAACATGATCTACAATAGACAATACTCTATTTCTCATCATGTTTAAGAAATATGGTGTTATTGTATAGGAATTATTTCCAAAATTCTATATCATCAACCTAAAAATTCATATAACACTATATAATACATAAAACATTTTATAGAGTTTTAAATTATACAGCACATTAAAGTTTTAGTTGACTTATCTGAAAGGACATTTTTGGTATGTAAATAAAAATGCAAGGAGAAAAACCTGTCAGAAAGTAAATAAAGTATGTAAATTAAATAAAAGGTAAGGCAGCTACACTTTTTATATAAATAACCGTGTTAACAGAGCTTTATGAATATTACAATATATTCAGATACATAGCTTTTGCAAAAATAAATTCATTGCTCCTCTCCAAAGAATGGATTAAAACAATTTATTTTATAAAATTTGGATAGATAGGATAAGAAATGTAATAGCCATCCATGGAAAATAAATATAAAAATTATTCAAGCTCCATCTACTTTATGTTAGTAATGAGATGCACTTCATTCAAATTCCTTTCAATTGAAACAGTGCTGAGGAAGCAAAAACATGATTCTGTAGGAAATGATTTCTAATCTTCATGATAACATACCGATATAATACAATTATTTACAATTGACTAAGAGTTAATTTCAATAGTATAACATCTTTCTTGCAAAAATGTCAGCTTTTATTGATGAAACAAACTAAGAATAAAACATTTTTACTTGTGGTATTACGGTGCTGTTTTTCATTCTGTTAACCAAAACAATGTAGTAATACTGTAAACAAAAAATAACATCAGACTGCTTGTGTTTGCATGATTTTATCAAGAACCATAAGCAATGGAATGAAGTATGTTAGCTGTAATTTTTTAAAAGACTTGATTTTTTTAGATACCAGTCATTCCATATTCAAAATAAGAAGTGAAAGTTGGGCTAATTGTGTTAATTACCTATTATATCATGGGAGAATATAAAATTAGTCATTGAAAATGACTTATATATATGCTAATTACAATCACAGTAAATAATATGCAATAGACAAGACTATCTATCAATCTGTACACATGTATAGCTCATATATACAAGGTTTTCTAAAATGAGGTCTGAGTGTCTCCAAACAGTTTTAGTTGTCACAACCAGAAGAGCAGTGCTACTGGTCTGTGGTGGGGAGAAGCCAAGGAGACTTCTAAATATCCTATAGTGACAACCTCCCTCAACAAAGAATTATGTGGTCCAAGAGATCATTTTGCATAGGTTGAGGAACCCTGTATGTGTTTTCCCATATATTGGTTAATTTCAAGTTTGCCTTAACTACTTTAAATACGGTGTTTGCTGTTAAATTGTAAGAAGTAGAGGTGGAGTGTGAAGGAGAAAGGTTGACTCTGCAGGGATATTTTTATTAGATGTCATTAAGTGAGCATATCCTTGTTGAGTCATATTTTAATATTATACTTTCAAATTTCTACTAAAGCTTCTTGATAGGAACTGCAAAAACAAAGTATATAATATAAAGGGTATTTCATGCAAAAATAGTATGAGATAATATTTTCAAAATTAAAGTACAGAAAAAGTTTTCACTTCTTAAAAAGTATTATTTTCTTGCTTTTGACCTTGGTCGCCAGTGAAATCAGAGCCAAATGGGGATTTCAGCTGCAGCAAAAATACTAGTTCTTATGTTTTACCTTTCATTCTAATTATCTTGATTTACTATCTGTCTTTTAAAGACGTGGGGACATATGAATAAATAAATCATTTAGTTAAGTAGGCATTGTCTCTGTTTTTCTGGAAATTTCACTTAAATGTGCCATAGAATAAAAATATAATACCTGGTTTTAAAGTGAAATAATTAGCATGCACCTTCTCCTCCCATCATTTACTCAATGAGTTCGTAACTGTCACATTCCCTGGAATTTCACAATAGGTTACCAGGGATGTTTTTTCTTTATTATATTCATAACTTAAAACAATAGTGTATGTTAATAGCAGCATAGAGGCTTATAATCATAGTAGTTACCAAAGCTGTTCCACACACTATCACTGTGTTGTATGTTTTTGTGTGTTCTCTCTCTTATCATTAACTCAATTCTGCAAACTGGACACAATTATCCTTACTTTACGATAAAAAACTGGAAGCTTGGAGAGGGCCAGTAACTTGCCTAATATTTTCCCGTGACCTAGTGGTTGACTTAGAATCCCATCACAGTTCTGTTGACTGCAAAGTCCTTGCTTGTTCTCATTTTTGGTCATAGTCCACTCACTTAATACATAAAAACAATGAAAATTTTGAGTAGAGTATGAAATCAAATTCAAAGATAAATTTTAGATATGATTTAATTCAATTTTTAGTATGGTTATTTTTATTGAATTTATTGAGTAATAATTCATTTTGTTCCTATTCTGGTTCTTTCTCAACTCTCCCACCCACAGCTGTACCACAGATCTATCAGAATAGCATATTCTGTGAAGGTGTGGGGTGCAGAGATATTAAAACAATTGCTCACAGTTCAAGGTTTTTTCTCTTATCCACAGTTTTGCTTTCCTCAGATTCAGTTACAACATTTTGGTCAAGAGTGATCCAAAATATTAAATGGATAATTCCAGAAATAAACAATTTATCAATTAAATTGTGTGCCATTCTGATTAGTGTGATAAAATCTCTCCCTATTCCACCCGGGATATGAATCAGCCCTTTATCCGGCTATCCCCTTGTCTATATGACCTCTGGTTAGTCATGTAGTAGCCATCTGGCTGTCAGATCAGCTGGCGCAGGTTCATGGTGCTTGTGCTCAACCACCCCCTATCTTATTTAATAATCGTCCCACAGCATGAGAGCAGTGATGTTGGCAATTCCAATATGCCTAAGAGAAGCCATGAAGTATATGCATGTATTGGAAAAAGCATAGTATATATAGGGTGCAGGATTATCTGTAGTTTTAGGAATCCACTGGGGGTCTTGGAACATATCTCTGTGAAGAAGAGGGGACTAGTGTGATGTCTTTTCTTTTTTAATGTTACTTAAGTGTGCCTGTTTGAGGGAAGGGGTTGTGATTTATTCTGTATTCATCCAGAAAGGTATAAAACTGTGTATCTAATTTCATGCTCCTGAAAGACTAAGACTGATTAAGGCTTTTCAACAAATATAAGAATCCATAAATAAATGCACTGAAGCTTCATTTAATTGGAACTAATTATACCATAAGAATCATATCATGGAAAACAAGAAAATATTCATAATTATGCTGTGTAGATCTGCCTGTTTTATCAGCTGTCTGATCAAGCCTCCACGGTGCCTGCCGTCTCTGCCCCAGGTCAATACTAGGTTAGCTGGGTGGACTTGAAACAGGTTTGCAGTGAACGTTTGAAATCTGTCTTCGTTTAGGTGAGCGGCAAAGTTTTTCTTCACTCTCTCTCCTTTAGCTCTGATGGTATCTCCCAGCTACTTCCAGCCCAACTTTTTTTTCTCTTCAATTTGTAATGCGAAACTGGAGATTCTAATCAGAATATATTGGTAGACTATACTTCAGTTGTATGTTGGTTATATTACATTGCTACAAATACTTTAACATTTAAAACTTATCCATAATTGCCAAATGAAAGGCCTTCTATTATGTATGTATGTATGTATGTGTGTATGTATGTATGTATGTATTTAAAATATTTCAGAGGTTTGGTGAGCAGAACTCTAACATGGTCCCCAAGATTCCAGCCCCCTGGGATGACTGCCTAGGATAATGCCCTCTCTTGAGCGTGGGCAGGACCTGGAACCATGATGGTTTATCACTCCCACAGTTAGGTTTTGTTATACAGCAAAGGTGAAATGATTCTGAAGATGTCATTAGGGGCACAAACTCATTGACTTTGAATTAACCAAAAGTTGATAATCCTGGTGGGCCTGGCCTAATAATCAAGTGTATCTTTTAAAAGATGATCAGTCCTTTCTCTTACAGAGTGGAAGCAGGAAAGATACTATCCTGCTGGCCTTGAAGAAGCAAACAGCCATGTTACGTATTACCCAGGAACATGGAGCCTCAATCTACAACCACAAGGCACAGAATCCTGTGAAAATCAGTGAGCCTTAGAGGAGATTGCAGCCACATGGACAACAGGTTGGGACATCTTGATAGCCGCCTTCTGAGACCCTGACCAGAAGCTGGGCCCAGAACCCTGACCCATGGAAGCTGAGATAAATGTGTGTTGTTTTAAGTTGCCAAGTTTGTGGTAATTTGCTACACAGCAATAGACAACTAACACAAGGGATCAGCAAGTTGGTGAGATATTTGCAAAAGGGGTAAAGAGTAAGAAGAAGACTACCCAATGGCTACTCCCATTCATAAAAATAAATTCCTTTTCTTGAAGATGTGGGTAAATTAAATGGAAGTTTAGGGTCAGGACATAGAGTCCATTTTACTCAAGCATACTTCTCATTGTCTCCGGGTTAGTCATACTTTCCCTTAAAACCCTCTCCTCAAGAAAACTATTAAGGGCTAATATTCTTGAGTGTTTATTAGGTGCCAGACACTGTACAAGGCAAGTTACATGTACTATCTATTTTGATCACCCAATTACCCTGAAACTTCTGTGTTATTACCAGTTCTATGATCAGGTGATGTAGTACATGATACATGTGAGCTAAATAATGTGCCCATCATCAAAATGCTAGTAGTGAAAGCCAGAGCCAAAGTTTAAACACAGGTCTAACCAACTCTACAACCTGTAATGTGAACACTTTGCTGTATTTCCTCTCTTCTGTGCGGGTAATCATCCCTCCCCATCTCTATTAACCAGAGCACTACAGTAACCACTATTCCCTCAGTTTCTGCCCGTAAGTCTAGGAAAAATTTTCTATATCTTTCTCATATTTTTGTTAGGTATAATAAGACATTTTCTTACCTTGATGCAGCATTTGAATAAAAGAGGCACATCCTTCTTTAAGAAATTTACAATATGCTCAGTAATGTTACTGAGATCATTCCAATAGTTTTAATGTAGAGATAGAAAACAGGTGTTTACCAAAATACATTTTTCAAAATGAATACAAAAATACTTGGTAAAATTAATCTAGCTATCTCCCACAAACTGTTTTATAATGAAATAAATTATTTATAAGCTACACAATATACTCACTTAGAAAATATTTTACAGAATTTAAGTATCAACTAGATTTATTGATTGTCATACTTTTGGCACAAAACTATATTTATGTTTTTTAAGTTTCCCTTTATTTGTTTATAACAGTTGCTTAAATTCTATTTTTCTCTAAAACACTGATACTCTCCTACTTGTTTTACATTAACGATTTGTTTTCTCCTAATAGTCCACTGACAAAGCAATGCAAAATGAAAATTGGTTGTGTTTAAAGTTTGATGTATCCAAACTATTTGGGTATTATAATTTCATCATTTGATAGAGTCGATTTTGATTTTGTTTTTTAAATGTGTAGAAGGGCCAAGATTTGACCAACTTCATACAGTTTCAAGAAGACTTCAATAATGATGCTGAAGTACCCATAAAACTCAATGAGCACTGCTTTAAAACAGAGCATACTTTCAGCCCAATGTGCTTTACCAAGTTAAATGGACAAGTTAAAGATTAGGAAGTAGATCTAGCATCCTGTGAATGTGCCTATTTACCTTATAATTTTGTAATTATTTAAAAAGAAGCAGTTTTATTATATTTACACTCAAGGATATGTCACTATGTTTATCTTCACCAGTTATGAAGTAAGGGTTAGATAATAAAACCACAAGAGTTTATTTGTGGTCAAGTTCATGATTTATTCAATTGAGAATTTTCTCTTTGATAAAAGGGTCACTTTGTGAAAGGGCAGGTCTACTCTTCCTTAGTTCAAATGAAAGACAGAGTAGACATGCATAAATAACATGTGAGTTCAGCTGTCAACTGGGAAAGTGTTGCTATTTCTCTACCTGGGAGAATTTAGAGTTATCTGCAAACTGGAGAATGCCTGATCTTCTTCTTCCAAGCAGTTTTTGTCATGAAATCATAAAATAGAATTTCTTCCCACCTTCCATATTATCTATGCCACTTACTTAAATAAGTATTTTCACCAGAAATGCAGATTTTCAGCCCAGAATTTCACACCACATTGGACTGAAATTTTCAAAAAGAATATAAAGTGTCAGAATTATTTTTAGTCAGAGCAAGAAGTATTATTTATACCTTGCTATAGTTTTTTTATGTAAAAGTTTAACAAAAATTTAACTTAGGGAAAAAATAAAATTTGCATGTCAGTCGCATTACAGGTTTTTAACCATGTTTTATGGAGTCAGGGGTGGGACTACTGATCGTGTTGGTGGTGGCATTTTAAAAGCAGAATTATGCAGAAGAATGAGGAGGAGACTAACGGCTACAGGACACCAAGACTGCATTCCACAAGCACTTGAGGTTCATTATCTCATGTGCTCATTTCCACATGTCTGTATAGGAGAGATTATAGGCCTACTCTGCAGATGAAGAAATGAGGTTAGCAAGATTAAAATCCACTCAAGATACTTTGAAGTAAGTAACAGACTAGAACCAAACACATCATATATTAGAAGCTGAAGTTAACTTTTCATATATAATCATATGGTAAACATTTGATTAGATTAGCCAAGTGGGATTGTATTCATTGCTTAAACCCTTTCGTGAGTATTCTATCTATCTATCTATCTATCTATCTATCTATCTATCTATCTATCCATCCATCTATATTTATGTGTGTGTGTATATATATATACATATATACATACATATATATACATTATATATATATCCATATATACATATATATATGGATATATATATATCCATGTGTGCATATAAAAACCACAAATTCACTGTAACATTGGAACTTGCTTTTTAAAAAATCCTCACTCAAGGATATATTTATTGATTCCAGAGGCTGGTGGTGAGGAGAGACGAAGAGAAAGACAGAGAGAGAGAGAGAGAGAGAGAGAGAGAGAGATTGAACCTACAACCTAGGCATGTGTTCTAACTAGGAATCGAACCCATGACCTTTCTGTTTATGGGATGATGCTCCAACCAACTGGCCCACATGGACCAGGGCATATTGTAACTTTTTTGAACCCACAGATGGTGCCAAATTAGTATTGAGCAATTTTCGTTTGGAAACAATTTTGACTTTAAATATATCCTACGTCATAACTCTCAGAATGAAGATATTTTAGAGATAATGGTGGCAAAATGTTTAGCTTATCTGTCAAATGATCATAGTTACCTGTGGAGGCATTTGCATACACATAGATAAAGTTTATAATATACTGTTTGTTGCTTTGTTTATTAGTACTCTTGTCAACTTTAAGAAAGTGATAAATTGATAAAGTTGAGAAATGGGTTTTTTGATTATCTTATCTACAGAGCCTATTATTGTATAGACATTTAACATCTCTCTTTTGATGATTTGAGATATAATAAATAAATAAATTGTGAAAGAAGACAAATATTAAATTTCTGTTCACAGATATATATTCTTGGTGTTTGGTTATTAGACATGGTACTCCGGGAATACCTCACCAATATTTTCCTCTTATCAAATTCACCCATTTAGAGTTTAACCAAAAATTAGTCACTGAGGAAAAAAAATGATAGTGAAAACCCAAAGGCATTACATTAGAGTTCATATGGAGGGCTTGACCCATGGAAACTAGTGCAGTCAGACTTCGAGTACCCATTTTTTTTTAAATACAACTTTTATTTATGTATTTATTTTTAGAGAGAGGGGAAGGGAAGGAGAAAGAGTGGGAGAGAAACATCAATGTGTGGTTGTCTTTCATCTGTCCCCTGTTGGGGACCTGGCCTGCCACCCAGGCATGTGCCCTGACTGGGAATTGAACTGGTGACCCTTTGCTTCACAGGCCTGTGCTCAGTCCACTGAGCTACTCCAGCCAAGGCTCGAGCACACATTTTTAAGGTGCTTGTCATTGTAGCTTACCTATCAATACAATGATGCTGTTGTTACACTTGTTGTTTGGTAATACTCGGTTAGATACAGGTCCTGTAATAATTTCATTTACTTATATAATGCAGCTGAGAATGCTGTGTTCTCCTTTCCTACTTTGTATGCAACTGGACCCCATGTCCCAGCCTTCTCTGAGATTGCAGTGATGATGTTTGGGTTCTAGTCAAA
>PVKM010047212.1:0-11506 GCA_004027735.1 Carollia perspicillata
TTTTTTTTGTGCCAAAGTACTTGCAGCTGGGCAACATCTCAGTTGGGAACCATGCTTATGAGAATAAGGGCACAGAGCGGTCTGGTATGGCAATCTGTCAGCACTTCTACAAGCAAGGAAACATCCTTCCTGGAAATGATACCTTTGACATCGACCCAAAAATTGAAACTGGTAATGTTCTTCAATAAGCTAGAACTTCCATGGTTAATTCCTTGATTTCTATTTAAAGTCAGCAACTGCCTCTCTGGAAACACTGATTTGGTCAGTGCGAAGAGATCATTGTAAAAACCACACAGACATTCCTGTGTGTCAGGTGCTGTTCCAAGCCTTTTGGTGTGTAACTTATGATTCTTAAAAAGAAAAGCTCCAACAAAGTAAGGCTTATTGCTCTTCCTGCTCTATGGGAGACTAAAGTGGGGCTCAGAGAGCTGACGCGACCTGCTCCAGGGGGAGCCAGGAGCGGGCAGCGACCCGGGGTGCCCGGGCTCTGAACCAGATAGTCCACTGCCCCTCATGCTGGAGCAGCTAGTTAAACTGGCAGATATTACCCTTACGAAAACTTACGCTTGCAGACTCTAGATGTATCTAAACTCCCTCCTTTCAGTAGCATTTCATTATTCAGTATTTATGGGGTTAAGTTGGGGTAGGAATAAGAACCAGAACTTAGAAAAGCGCATCTTATTCTTATTAGCAAAATGTTATTTGCAGTTTGCACCTGAAACATTAGCTTAGTTCATTAAAAAAAAAGATATTAGTCTTATTAATCAATGTCACTTCAATAAATGTAATATAAAGAAACCAAAGTATTCAAAAACAAAGGATGCCAACAATAGCCACTGGGACTTTTTGGGGGGGCAGGAGGGATAGTAAAGGATTATAGTAGTGGCTAATGAAAACCTTCTAAGATGCTGTCTTCATTTTTTTCAAGTGCTTATTAAAGAAAAATAGTCAACACATAATATTTAAAAAGTAGATTCTTTTTACTTAGAAAAAGTTGCCTCCGACACTGCAAGTGCTTCAAACCTATGTTTACGGTACAGAAAAAAAAAGGAGTGTAGGAAGGACTCAAAGTTCAGGCTTAAAGGACAGGGAGGAAGATCACATTCTCTAGCAGACTAATGAAATGGAGTTCAGACCTTCCTTCACTCCCATCCACTGCAGAAATGCAGCCACATAGGTCTTAAAAACAAATGCATCCCTGTAACCAAGTAGTATAGGTGTCTAGCCTTTGAAGTCTCAATTCAGAAAAATACTAGAATCTGAATATCTAGTTTTAAATATATACAGTATTTTCTTTTCGAGATGCACTTTTATTCATTTTGGCTGCTCTGTTATGTTTCCTCCTTTTCCATGGCAGAGTGTTTCTCTGTGGAGCCAGATGAGTCTTTTTACATTGGAACACTAGAAGAAAATAAACTGAACTTAACGCTGGACTTCCACAGGTGAGGGGAGCAGGCAGGAGCGAACTCAGGTTCGTGCATGCATGCTTTCACCGCACTGAGGTCTCCTCTGTTGTCTAGGCTCCTAACTGTGGAACTGAAGTTTAAACTGAAGGCCATTAATCTACAGACTATTCGTCATCACGAGCTCCCTGACTGTTACGACTTTACTCTGACAGTGAGTATGGACTGGGCTGAATTTGGTTCCAGCCTGGAGAAAAATGTCTCATCTAGTTGTATGTTCATCTAGTTGTATTAAGTCATGGAACATTATATAGGAACAAATATATAGGATGTTTCCACTTGAATGTGCATAAGGGAAGCATTGGTACAGCTAGTTCTCTTTTGTTATAGTAACACTTTTCCTTGTTAATTATCTGTCTTCTGCACCTCAACCTAAGTACTACGAGGACAGGGACTTTGCCTAGTTATTGCTGTGTCTTCAGTACCAAAACATGTGTCTGGCACAGGGCACGTGTTTAAATACAAAAGGTTCTGTATGGTCAGCATCTAGCAGCCTGTGGCTGTGTGCTTACGATCATTGTCAGAGGCTCTTGGGGAGTTTCGTCACCATGAAAGAATGTTAGAAACCTCTGGGTTATTGCTCACAGAGCCTTCCTTGTGCTGCCTCTGAGTGCTCTGGTGAGTTTCTCCCCGTCGGCCCACCCTGTCACTCCCGTGTTCTCCACAGTCAGTTGTAAATGGAGCTATTAATGCTCTCCAGGGAGCACAAGATGCCCGTCACGAGAGTCTGTCACCTCATGAGGCCTAGAGTCATATGCAGGGAAGCGCTGTATACAACTTGCCTTCATATGATACAAATTTCTGTTACTTCAGCAGTCTGCGTGGAAAGCTGTGTCCACGGTACTCAGCTAATTGTCTGTAAGAAATCAAGTTTTCAGAGATTCAGGTTAAAAAACATTAAGAATATAGTATAATGTAGTAGTTATTCATAACATTTGATAAGAAAAAGTACTAATACTGTAAGGTTGTTTTGAATTAAGCTACAAATTTTGATCCTAATATTAACCAGGTTATGAATTTTCAATATTACTTGATTTTTTAAAAAATTGACTTATTCACTGTCTAATCTTCTCTCACTCTCTCTCTCTCTCTCCTATCCCCCCCTCTCTCTCTTCTGAATTGGGAAATGGTATTTTTTGAAATTTTTATGAGTCTTCAAGACTTAGCTCGACTGACACCTCCTTCTTGGACTCTTACGTGATTCTTCAATTAGAAATACTTTCTATGCTTTGAACTCCCAGATTTTTATTTGTTTTTGTATTTTCTATGCTCTTACCACCTTCTCATTTGTTTTAGGATTTTCTAGTGGTCTGTCATCAACTTGCTAGACTGAAAGCTCCTTGAAGGCAGGAACCATTTTATTAATCATTTCATCCCTCAAAGAATATAGTAGGTGTCTCAAATATTTGTTGAATGAATAAACACTTGTGAAATGGAGATCCTTTTTAATTTTTAATGATATTTTCTTGATTATGCCACTATAGTTTTCCTGATTTTTCTCCCATTCCCCCTTACACACAGCATACCACACTCCCTCAGGCAATTGCCCAACCATTGTTCGTCTCCATGGGTCATGTATGTAAGTTCTTGGCTTCTCCATTTCCTGTACTGTACTTCACATCCCTGTGGCTATTCTGTAACTACCTGTTTGTACTTCTTAATCTCCTCACCTCTTTACCCATTCCCCCAAATCCCCCTCCCATCTGGCAACCATCAAAATACTCTCCGTATCCATGATTCTATTTCTGTTTTTCTTATTTGCTTAGTTTGTTTTTTAGATTAAATAGTTGATAGATATGTGTTTTTGCCATTTTATTGTGCATAGTTTGATCTTCTCTTTTGTAAATAAGTCCCTTTAATATCTCATGTAATAATGTTTTGGTGATGATGAACTCCTTTAGTTTTTTCTTGTCTGGGAAGTGCTTTATCTGTCCTTTGATTCTACATGGTAGCTTTGCTGAGTAGGGCAATCTTGGCTATAGGTCTCTCACTGCTTTTCATGACTTTCAATATGTCGTGGCAGTCCCTTCTAGCCTGTAAAATTTCTCATCAGAAATCAGCTGACAGTCTTATGGGAACTCCTTTGTAAGTAACTAACTGCTTTTGTCTTGCTGCTTGTAACTTTCTCTTTTTATTTTTAACCTTTTGCATTTTATTTATGATGTGTCTTGGAGTGGGCCTCTTTGCATTTGTCTTGTTTGGAACTCCCTGTGTTTCCTGGACTTGCATGTTTATTTTCTTCACCCAATTAGGGAAATTTTCTTTCATGATTTTTTCAAGTAGATTTCCAATTTCTTGCTCTTTCTCTTCTCCTGGCACCCCTATGATGCAAATGGTGGACCTCTTGCAGCTGTCCTAGAGGCTGTTTACACTACCCTCAATTTTTTTTTTTGGATTCTTTTTTCTTCTTCTTGTTCTGATATGTTGTTTTTTGCTTCCTTATGTTTCAAATCATTCATCTGATTCTTGGCTTCATCCACTCTACTGTGGTTTCCCTATCAATTGTTCTTTATTTCAGTTCACGTATCCTTTGTTTCTGACTAGATCTTTTTTATGCTGCTGAGGTCCTGAGTTCCTTGAGCATCCTTATAACCAGCATTTTGAACTCTGCATCTGATAGATTGCTTACCTCCATGTTGCTTAGCTCTCTTTCTGGAGTTTTGATCTCTTCTTTCATTTGGACCATATTTCTTTGTCTCTTTGTTTCAGCAGGCTCCTTGTGTTTGTTTCTAGGTAATAGGTAGAGCTGTTTTGACTGCGTGTCTTGGTAGTGTGGCTTAATGAAGTAGGTGTTCTATAGGGTCCAATAGCTCAGCCTCTCTTATCACCCAAGCTGGATGTACTCAAGGTGCGCCCTTTTTGTGGGCTGAGGGCACCCTCTTCTTGTAGCTGAGCCTTGGTTGCTATTGGCAGATCAATAGGAGGAATTTACCTAGGCCAGTCAACTGCAAGGATTGGCTGTGACCACTGACCACCAACCTCCATCCTCTGTGGAGGATCAGCTGTGCAGAGGCAGGGAGATTGTTTTTAAAATATTTTATTGTTTATGCAATTACAGTTGTCCCACTTTTTCCTCCTATGCCTCCCCCCTTCAATGCAGCTGTGCCCCCACCCCCCAATTCCATTATCAGTCCCCACACCATTGTCTATGTCCTTGGGTCCTTCATATATGTTCTTTGACTAGTCCCTTCACCTTCTTTCAGTCAGTAACTACCTGCCCCCTCCCCTCATGTGGCTGTCAGTGTGTTCTATGATTCTATGCCTCTGGTTCTATTTTGTTGATGAGTTCATTTTGTTCATTAGATTCCTCTTATAAGTGAGATCATATGGCATTTGTCTTTTCACCAACTGGCTTATTTCATTCACTTAGATAATAGTCTCCATTCCATCCATGCTGTTGCAAAAAGTAGGAGTTCCTTTTTTCTTTCTGCTGCACAGTATTCTATTGTGTAAATGTACCACAGTTTTTTCATCCACTCATCTACTGATGAGCACTTGTTTCTAAATCTTGGCTATTGTAAATAGTGCTATGAACATGTGGGTACATAAATTCTTTTGAATAGGTGTTTTGGGATTCTTAGGGTATATTCCCAGCAGTGGAATCACTGGTCAAAAGGCAGTTTCATGTTTAGTTTTTTGAGAAAATTCCATATTGTTTTCCACAGTGGCTGCACCAGTCTGCATCCCCACCAACAGTGCACAAGGGTTCCCTTTTCTGCACATCCTCCCCAGCACTTGCTGTTTGTTGATGTATTGATGATAGCCATTTTGGCATGTGTGATATAATATCGTGTTGTGGTTTTAATCTGCATCTCTCTGATGGCTAATGATGCTGAGCATCTTTTCATATGTCTATGGGCCATCTTATATGTCTTTGTTGGAGAAGTGTCTATTCAGGTCCTGTGCTCATTTTTTAATTGGATTATTTGTCTCCCTGGTGTTGCATTGTATGAGTTCTTTATATATTTTTGAGATTATACCCTTGTCAGTGTATTTCTGGCAGATATGTTCTTCTGTACCGCTGTTTCTCTTTTCATTTCTATGATGCTTTCTTTAGCTGTGCAGAAACTTTTTAATTGATATAGTCCATTTCATTTTTTTCCTTTATTTCTGTTGCCTTAGGAGATATACTGGCAAAAATATTGCTATGTGGGGTATCTTAAATTTTATTGCCTATGTTTTCCTCTAGGACTTTCATGGTATCACGACTTATGTTTAAGTCTTATCCATTTTGAGTTTACTCTGGTGTATGGTATAAGTTGGTGGTCTAGTTTCATTTTTTTGCGTAGACCAGTCCAGTTCTCTCAACACTATTTACTGAAGGAACTATCTTTACTCCATCGTGTGCTTGTGAACCTTTTGTCAAATATTAATTGACCATAGAGACACAAGTTTATTTCTGGGCTCTCTATTCTGTTTTACTGATCTGTGTATCAGTTCTTATGCCAGCACCAGACTCTCTTGATGACAGTGGCTTTGTAGAGCAGTTTGATACCAGGTACTATGATTCCCTCCTACTTTGTTCTTTCTCAGGATTGCTGAGGTTATTCAGGGTCTTTTTTGGTTCTGTATAAATTTTTGAAATATTTATTCGAGATCTGTGAAATATACCATTGATATTTTAATAGGAATTGCATTGGATCTATAGGCTGCTTTGGGTAGTATGGACATTTTAATGATGTTCATTCTTCCTCTATATGAATGTGGTGTATGCTTCCACTTATTTGTATCATCCTCAGTTTCTTTATTCAGTGTTCTCAAGTTTTCTGAGTATAGGCCTTTTACCTGCTTGGATAAATTTATTCCTAAGTGCTTTATTTTTTTTTATTGCTATAGTAAATGGGATTGTTTTCTTAGTTTCTCTTTCTGATAGCTCATTATTAGTATATAAAAATGCCATCAATTTCTGAATATTGACTTAGGAGATCCTTTTAAATGACTCAATATGATGGTTAAAAGCAACCTGACCTATTAGACATATGCAGATGTTAGATTTTCACCATTATTGTAGAATCATCCCTGTCTGTGCCTGTGCATTACGGATTTAACAATGCATCTTGTAGGACTCTGGTAGAACTTCTGGCAGTTTAATAATAAAAGCAACTAGGGGGTACTTCATTGTCATAGGTAAACACGGATGGGGCAGTGTGCAACTGAGGCAAAATGCAGGGACTTTGCTGTCAGACGAGCCTGGATTTTAATTCCAGCTCACCAGTTAGTAGCTATGTAACTTTAGGCAAATTACTTATTTGGTTTGAGCTTCAGTTTTCTCATTTATTAAATGAGATTAATGCTCACAAACTGGACAAAGTTGTCAAGACTGAAGATAACATATATAAAGGACAAACCAAAGTACTTAGTATACAGTATATATTGAATTTATTCAACAGCTATTTATTAAACCTTTTCTGTGTGTGCCCAGTTGGGTTTATGACGTAAAAGTGGTGCATTAGCATTCATTCAAAGTAGTTTGATAAATTCTTGCATCATGTCTCTTGAAGCTCTTTATTAGGTGTATAAACATCTAGGGTTCTTGTGTTCAATTGAACAGATTCTTTTGTCACTTTGAAATAGCAGTCTTTACCATTGGTAATATTCTTTGCTCTACAAATTACTTTGATGTTAATGTAGCCACTTCAGCTTTTTAAAAATTAATGGTAGCACGGTATATCTTCTTTTATTTCATCATTTTAAACCTATTTGTGGCTTATATTTAGACTGGGTTTCTTATCTGATACCATGTGGTTGAGTCTTGTTTTTTTGTCCAACCTTGCGATCTCTTTTAATTAGGGTGCTTAGACCAATTAAATTACACGTGATTATTAATATGGTTTCTCTCTTTGTCTGCCTCCTTTTGGACTGAGTATTTTCATGATGCCATTGTATCTCATTTGTTAGCTCTCATCAGCTATAACTCTTCGTTGTATTATTTTGGGGTATATAGTGCACATATTTAACTTACTACAGTCTGCATTCAGACGATACACCACTGCATGACTAGTGTAAGACCTTAACAACAGTGCGTTTCCATTTCTTCAGTCATGGCCTTTTTGTTGCTGTTATACAGTTTACGTTACAGATTTGTTGTAAAAATTATTATTATTTTTGCTTTAAGCGGTCAATTGCCTTTCAAAACAATTTAAATAATAGGAAAAAAGCGCTTATACTGGCCCATATGGTGAGCGTTTCCATGGTGCTTCATCCCTTCGTGCAGCTCCAGGTTTTCATCTGGCATCATTTCCTCCTGCCTGAAGGGCCTCCTTCAACATTTCTAGACTGCAGATCCGCTGGTGATGAATTCTCTCAGCTTTTGTATGTCTGAAAAAGTATTTCTCCTTCATTTTTTAAAAGGATTATTTATTTATTTATCTTTAGAGGGGAAGGGAAGGAGAGAGGGAGAGAAATATCAATGTTTGGTTGCCTCTCCTGTGTCCCCTGCTGGGAACTGGCCTGCAACCCAGGCATGTGCCCTGACTGGGAATCAAACTGCGGTTGTTTGGTTCACAGGCCCGTGCTCAACCCACTGAGCTACACCAGCCAGGGCTATTTCTCCTTCATTTTTAAAAGGTAGTTTCAGTGCGGGTAGAATTCTAGGTTGTTTTTTTCACCCTGAACCCTAAAGATGTTGTGCTTCCAGCTCTCACTGTTTTTGATGAGAAATCTGCTGTGATCTTAATCTTTGTTCTTCTGTATGGGATGTGTTTGTCCCAGTCTGGATGCTTTTAAATTTTTATCTTTGTCTTTGATTTTAACAATTTGATCATTGGTGCACTTTTCCTCACATTTCTTGTGTTTGGATTTAATTGAACATCTTGGTTCTGTGGATTTATAGTTTTCATTATATTTGACATTTACTTAGTATAATTTTTTCAAATATACCTGTGTATCTGGGCATTTGAAGTTGTCCCACAGCTCACCAATGCTCTCTCTCTTTTTTTTTTTTGCTGTATTTTTCATTCTTTTGTTTCTCTGTTTCATTTAGATAGTTCCTATTGCTATGCCTTCAAATTTACTAATCTTTCCCCTTGTACTGTTTAATCTGTTAATTTCATCCAATATTTTTCTTCTTTGTTTAAAGAATTTACTGAGATGTGATTGACATTAAACCAAAGTGTATTTGCTCAACAGATATTTAGTGAGCACCTAATATTTCCTAAGACTCTGAGGCTCTTTGGGAAAACGTGGTTTTCCCTTGGTAAGGATTTATAATGCATTAAAAAAATACTGAGCATCTTCCTTGTGTGAGGTGATAGACTGGGTCCTCCAGCAGCTATGGAGGTGGACAGACACTGACAATGGCCTTGGTTGCTTGTCAGGGAAAGCAGCTTACAATCCAATATACTGAGACAAAGAGACCACACTCATTAAATTTATGTGATATATTTTCTCAGAAGTGACATCTGATTATCCCACATGCAGAAGCTACAATAAAACTCATTTAAATGACAGACTTTTTAAAGGACTTGAGAGAGAAGGTGCTTTAAAAAGAGACTGATTTTCTTGCCTTGCCTTTCTTTTCCCTACAAGGGGGAAGTGGAGGAAGCTGGAAGGGAAACAGGGAAGGGTTGTGGGCGTTCTGGCATGGTTCCGTCCCACTCATGGTGTCCCTAGTTATTCCCTGAAGAAAGACCACAGCCACTGGTTCCCTGAGACGACATCCTTGGTAATACCTATGGTTCTACAGTGACTAGGGAATCTAGGTCCAGAAGGAAAATAAAAAAAGTTCCACCTGAAATGTCTCAAGAAAAATAACGAACCTCTGTGTCAGTCAGAATTTCAGAAGCACAAAAAACCTACCCCTAGCTGAGGAGCTGCTGGATGGTGGAGAAAAACACAGTTGTACGAGCTCTTTAAAAAGCTTTTTTTTTAAATTGAAGTGTAGCTGGGATACAGTATTATATTAGTTTCAGGTGTACAATATACCAATTCAACATTTACGTCCCCTTCGAGGTGATCACCACACTGCGTCCAGTAACCATCTGTCACCATGCAAAGTTATTACAGTGTCAACTGTGTTCCCTCTACGGTGCACTGCATCTCTGCAGCTTATGTATTTTATAACTAGAAGCTTTGTACCAGCTCTTGCTCATATCAAGAGGGCATCTAGAGGTACTTAGAATGGGAAGGAGGGGAAGTTCTCTGTTTTTAGAAGTTGTCTAGGGCTGGAATATTGTCCTAGGAAAATAGGATTTTTTGACTGAAGAGTCTCTGTAGAAGATACATTTCAAACTTCTCACTTCACAGAGAAATAAAAGTGCACGTCCCAGGGTTGAACAGAGTTAGCAACAGGTCAGGGATGAGACGCTGGGTTTCTTCTCACATTGAAAGAATTACTTTCGAATTAATGCATGGAGGTATCTTGGCCTCAAAAACTATAGGTGTGTTTTTGACCCTTTTCTTTTTCTTTGCAGATAACGTTTGACAACAAAGCCCATAGTGGAAGAATTAAAATAAGCTTAGATAACGACATTTCCATCAGAGAATGCAAAGACTGGCACGTGTCTGGGTCAGGTAAGTGATATATTTTACTAGTTTTCAAAATGGTCATTAAATTACTGGTCTCAGGGATATGTGGAGCATCAGCTGAAAGACTGTACCATTTCCAGGTCCCTAGTCTCTGCAAGTAGATCAATTTGTTGTAGATAGCTGATGTTCCAGGTGATACATGAGTTATTAGTATCTGATGCGACTTTTCCTGCCTTCTCCATGTGCCCTCAATGGCTAACTCCTTCCTAAAAAAATACTTACAGTTCTCCCCAGCAAAAAAAAAAAAAAAAAATCACACTCAAACCAATGTTTTAAATGCTTATGCATAAGTACTTCTACCTATATTTTTGTCATTTTAATATTTTAAAATATCCTTGAGATAGGCAGTATTGCTATTTTTACAGATAGTCAAGACCCCTGACTTTGTGGAACTCTATTCTACTGCAGTGACACAGGCAAGGAAGGAAATGCGTTAATGAAGAAAATACTTTCAGATAGGAGAATACAAAGAAAATAAAGCATAACAGCTAATTTGTATTGCCATGCTAGGCAGAGTTCTAAGCACCCTATGTGAATTAACTCATTTGATCCTCATAGCCAGCCCAGTGAGATAGGCAGGATTATTCCCACTTCTCAGGCAAGAAAACTGAAGCACAGGGAAGTTACAGACTTGTCCAAGCTTACATGGCCAATAAGTGGCAGAGGCAGGTTTCAAACCCTTGCAGTCTGTCTCCAGCATCTGTCACTCTACATTAGCGTTTCTTGGCCTCCCTTGGGAACTTGTAAGAAATGCACATTCTCCAGCCCTACCCACTGAATCGGAAATTGTTTTTACGAGCTCTCCATGCACAGGGTTAATGTGGGGGAATGGGGAGAAGAGAGGCCATTTATATTGCAGAGTGAAGGAAGGCCTCACCGAGGGGGCAGCAGACTTTAGGTGAGACCTGCCTGACGAGACAGAGCCATCCGTGCAGAGATCCTGGAGACCTGCCAGTGCAGCGTCCTGGCCAGCGTGAGTGGAGCCAGGTGAAGAGAGGTGGGTGGAGTTCTCAGCTGTCCTGTCCTCCGCTCCAGAGCGTGTCTTTGTCTAACGAGTCACACTGCCCTTTCCTGGTAAAGTCCTGGCAACTGGCTCTGTAGTGAGGCATCCCACTATGTTAGCCAAGGGGCATCTAACGGTTACACAAAGGTCTAAATCTACTTTAGAAACACTTAAAAACCAAGAAACAAGCATTTGCAAGAAAGCCTGTGTTTCAGGCACTTGCACAGGCTCTCAGTTTCCCTATTCTACAGTTTGTGGAGAAGTATTAGGATGTTTACTGATGATGACAAAGCAGGCTGGGGTTCAAATAAATAATTTGTGATTGAAATAAAAGTTGTGACTCAAGAGCCTCATATATTTGAAGTTACCTATTACTAATGAAAAGAATATTGTAACGGATATCACTTTATTTACTCTTATTATCTCATTTTACTCCTTCTGCACTTTGTGCATCGATTAGTAGGAAACCTTAAAGCAATTATTATCCAGGTATGATATGAGTAAGCACTGTCTG
>PVKM010047213.1:0-11514 GCA_004027735.1 Carollia perspicillata
ATAATAATAATAGCTCCTACATTGTGGCATTGTCATGAGAACTAAATGGATCAGTATTAGTAAAGGATGTAATACAGTGTCTGGAACATTCCTAAACATTCAGCTGTCAGCTGTTACTTTTTAAGGCTGGATGATAAACAAGAAACCCAAGGCCAGGAGCCTTGCAGAGGTCAGGCCACTCGCCCACATCTCCAAGATCTCGTAGGGCAGGAAAGCATAGCTCCATAGCCCGTGCCTGAGTCTCTTGACCACATTCAGCTTCTAAGAACCAAAGAATGGGGGGGGGAGAAAAACCCTTCAAGGGAACAATTTTCTTAAAGTATCAGTGTATCATTTGATTTGGGAATCTTCGAAAGTCAGCATAGTTCTAAGCCGAGGCCTTGGAGGGTGAGCACTGGGTACGGCCGAAGAAACAGCGTCACCTTTGTCACTTGGCCCCCGAAACACTGTACTATTTTCTTGGAATATTGGAAGTAAGAACCAATTTGTGTCTTAGAAGAATGACAGTAAAAGAGTTAGAGGCAAAGGAATGGCCACAAACTGAACCAGACTAGAATGGAGTGTTTTCTATCGAAATCCTGGGCTGTTCTGCCCAAGTCTCCTGGGAGCAGTGAGGGTGTTACCTATTTTTATCTTTGATGCTTTGTTGAAAAACAGGTCAGCTTGAACTTAACACAAGGATTGACAGGAGTGGAATTTTCAGTTTCTGATTGCTACTTGGTAACTGTAATTCTTAATCTTTTCACCCACCAGTCTCCTAGATGTTTTTAAAGCAAGTAATGAATTAGGGGAATGTAGTTTTCCATAAGTCAGTTGTGTTTTTATGGAGCCTTAAAGTGTATTATCTGTTATAATAATCTGATAATGAAACTTTACTTGGTTAATAAAGAAGTCAAATGCAAAAGTTGTCAAGGTTAAATCAAACAAAATTAATAACGATAGCAGTTTATCTTCTAGTCATTTATCTTCAAAAGGTATGTGGGATTGAAGTAGAAGTTAGTCTTATTAAATGATGTTTATTGCAATGTCACTGCAATACTAATTAAGATAGAAAAGGAGATAAAGATATATGTTAATGCCATGTAGCAAATACATACATTTTAAATAGTGGAGAAGCTATGTACATGTGTCTTAGAACATAGAATGTTCCTGAAACTATCTGCTATATATTTTTATTAAAAATAGCCTATTCATTTAGTAAAAGCAAAATAAAACAGAAATGTAAAAAAAACAATTTATACTCTAATATTGGTATGAAAATGTTATTCTCATATTTTTTATTGTCAATACCAATTAAGATAGCCTTTTAAGAAAGCCATGAAAATGTTCATATTCTATGACCCAGTAACTGCTTCTGGCAATTCATCTTCTTGAGAATGTCTAATTTGATTTGTATTTTGGCAAAATTTGGCTTATTGCATCTAGATAAATTGGACAGATGAGTTTTGAAGTGCATGTCACAAAGTGTGCTCCAGAACGGCGTTTCACAGTGCATTGGAGACCTATCCTTGTTTACAAAAGTTTAGAGAGTAAGTGCTTGTTGAATGAAGGAAAAATTCAATTAGGGAGAATCATGTTTGTGCCAATGTCAAGCACCCTCTGATGACTATCAGTATTGATGGGGAAGATAAAGGATATAAATTCAAAGGGCCAAGCAAGAAAATTTGGAAGCTCCTATTTTAATGTCTTCATAACTTTGAGAAAGTTTGAGGGCCAGATTTTGAAGCTCTAGATAGCAGAGTTTAGTATCTAGGTATATGGTAGCGATTCACAGGATGTGCTGAGGAGCGGGTATATATACCTGCCCTGTGGCTATGTTTCTAAATGAACTAAAAAGGAAAAAAAATCCCCTTTTAAATACCCAGAAGCACTAACCCACATTTTGAACTAATTGACTTACTTTTTCTTAGGAAAGCTTAATTTAACTGTTAGAGACACATGGGTTTATCTGAATATTTAAAGAAGCCCTGGGATGTATTTGTTCTATTTCTTTAATTTGATGCTGGAGATCCAGGCTGTGCACTTGATGGAAGAGGACCTAACCCCTCTGTGTTGGGGTCTACCTGTGCAGAGCCAGGGCACAGCTGATACCAGTGCAGTACTCCTAATTCTTCATCCTTAGTCTCCCTACAGTCCGTGCTTTGATTAGGGTACCCCAGGGGTCACAGGTTGTCATTACTCCAAATAAAAACAGCCTCCCCTGATGATGACTGCATCTGTTTGTTCTCCTATCTTTTCTCTCATTGTGGCTCATTCTCTTATAAATAAAAAGCAAAGAAAACCTGATTTTCATTCTTTCCTGTTTATAAAAGTAGTCAGTTTTTCATTGGAGAAGGTTCAGAAAGCACAGAAGTCTGGGAAAATATGTATGCCCCGTATTTCTTTCTTGTTTACATTGAGTGAATGTTTGCTGCAGGTCTGGTCTTTCACATCAACACTCTCACATTGTTCTCATGAGTATATGTGAGGATTGCTCCTATTTTCCAGATAAGTAGAAACCCCGAGCGCCTAAATAACTTGCCTGACATCACGCAGCCACTGGGGGCGGGACTCCAGAGCACACACATTTTCTTAACACTGCACCAGAGCAGGTGCTTCAGTTCCGTTTCCACTGCCCAGAAGAAAACTCTTTACACTGGAGTGCATTTTCATGAATACAGTCCCACGTGCTTTACTGTTTAAGCACTACATATTACAGAATTCCTAAGTCAAAATGTGTAATCAGTGGATATTTGGGCGAACCCTGCCAAGCACATGCAACGAGGCAGGAAGCCCAGAAGATTCTCTCCAGGAACATGCCTGGCCTGACTCCAGGGAGGGGTGAACCTCTAGCAGCTTCACGTGGTCAAGAGTTTTCCTTGTGCCTTTCTTGTAGCAATTTCCATCTGCCACAGAAAAGCACATTAACCTATTCTCCATCCAGCTCTAGGAAGTGGAGTGGAACTGTCGGAGTTCGAGTGCGAACCTCACTTAAGATCTCTTTTGCTGTCCATATGGAAAGGCCTATAGAATACAGCTTTCAATGGATGATCACTGAAATGCCAGGGAAGTGTTTACTCTGGCTCATGTCCCCAGTTCTGTGGTGTTTTGGTCATTGAAAGGCGTTTTGTGCCTCAGCCCCACTCTTCAGTGGCTCACATGCTTTCTAAATTCACTGTTAACGTAGCTTTCCTGGAACTACTGGCTTTTGAGACTGAAAGCCTGAGGCAGCTCGTGGACCGTACAGTGCACCGGAAGCACCCAGCACCACCTAGGGAACTTCTTTTAACATGAAGACTCTTGGGTGCCGGCTCTGGAGATTCTGACTCAGTAGGTCTAAGGGACAGTCCAAAAATGCACATATTTAACACACAGCTCAGACAATTTAATACTAATTTAACCACACTTTGAGAAACACTGCCACAAAAGCTAATATAATTTAGCAATAGAATAATTTCCTCTTTAGCAGTGATTACTAAATCATTTTGAATTCATTTGAAAATGGAAGTTATGAAACCTCTTCCTTAAAAGATGCATATGCTCAGTTTTGCCTGTAATTTCAGGGGGATTGGGATCAACCTGCATTCTTAAAATACTGTTACCTGGTCTCCAACACCATTTTAATGCTTTGCCTCCCCGGTCAAGAGGTCGTCATGGCTCCTTTCTTTGGTTTCACGTCCAAACTCCTCGTATCTTGGCTACAGCCTAATTTCCCAACATTCTTCATTGGTCTCCCTAACATGACTCCAGCCTTCTGTGGGAGCGGACTCCAGAGAGAACCGTGCTGGAAAGGGAGGCTGCATGGCTGGGAGTCTCCATGACACTGACCCTCAAACTCGAGTATTTGTCAGAGGGTTTGTCAGAGTGCTGGGCCACCCCAGCAGGCTGATGCAGCAGGTTCAGGTGGAGCCCAAGAATGATGCAGCAGGTTCAGGTGGGGCCCAGGTGACATTGATACTGCTGGGTCCCGGACCCTGACTCTGAGAACTGCTGGCCTAGGAGAAAGAGAAGCATACCCCAAAGGAAGAGCCAACACAGGAAAGGAGGAAAGATGGGGCTAGGGGCTGAGGGCATGGAGCCCAGTGAGCCTTGCTGAGTCAACCCAGCAGCCCCAGGGAAGGGAACCTTGCCTGCGACTCCACGGCTGAGTCTAAGATGGGAGGAGCAGTGAGGAGGCTCCATCCAGCCTTAACTACAGGCTTCCTTTCCGACTGGGAAAGTCTTCCTCTCTGCCCCTCTAACTGACCACATTTGTCTTGATTCTTTAAGCCCCAGCTCCAGGTCTTACTTTTCCATGAAGACTCCTCCCACCACTGCAGCCTGAAGTTAACTAAATGGCAGTGCTTTTTGGCTATCATTGTTAGGTGGCAAGTTCTCGAGTTGCATTTGACTTTTCTTCCTTCTACTGTCACCCCTCGGGGTTCCTTCTCTTCAGAGGTGTCACACTGCACAGTGACTCCAGAGGTTGGCCATGCTTCACAATCACCAGGAACATTTTCCTAATGGAAAAAAAATGTATCGATGCCAGTTCCCTATCCCCACCCCCTCCACCCACTCATGAACATAAAAGCACCTGCAGCTAGGTCTGAAGCCCCTGAGAGCCACTTGTACACTCTCTGGTTTTCTACCTTCAAATTACTTTTTAAAAAAATCCTACAGGCCTCTCCTAGATGGCAACGGTTCTTGCCACTGAATGAATGTTAGAATCACCTAGAAAACTTGTAAAAATGACTAATGCCTAGATCCTTTCCCTAGAGAATCTGCTCAAGTTGGTCTGGGAAGTGGCCTGGGCATGGGGATTTCCCAAAGCTCTCCAGGTGATTTCAGTGTGCAGCTCAGAGTCAAACCCACTGGCCTAGACTGGGAGACCCATTCCAACACTTCTAGACTGGGAGACCCATTCCCCCATTTCAGCAGTCCTTAATATAAAGTTTTGGGATTCCTGGGGGGTCTGCAGGTGGTCTGTAAACCCGCAGAAATTGTAGGCAAAATGTTCCGACTATGTACATTTGTGTATTTTCCTAGAAGGAGGATTCGTAGCTTTCAGCAGAATCTAAAGGGGTCTGTGACTCAAAATAGTTTAAGAAACATACATATGGATATGAAGAAACAAGTACATGCATTCTCTATTGCTAGAAGGATAAATTGGTACAGTCTTTTTAGAGCAAAATTTGGCAGTAGCTATCAGCATGCAAAATGCACATCCATTTCAACCTGGCAATTCACTTCTTCTGGAATCTAGTCTGTAAACACAGAAAAATATACAAGAATGTTCTTGAAGCATTGTTTGTAATAAAGCATTATTGGATACAATCTAACTCTATAGGTGGATGGTGAATAAATAAATTATGTCTCATCTATTCAACAGAATAGTAGCTGTAGATACAAAGAATAATGTAGGTGTGTGCATGCTGAGTGAAATGATCTCTAAAGAATTGTGTTAAATGAGTAAAGAATTTGAATGTAAAGCATGAGCTCAGGATTTTGTTGAAAAAAATCCTGACCTTGGTTTCCAATGAGGTTCCACTTCCATTATAGTCCCCCTGCTTCCCTGTAGTTAAACTGCCCTTGCTCACAACCAAGAAATCCTAACCACACCTTCACCACCTGCACAGGTCCAGCTCCCAAATCTCAGACTCAGTGAGAGTCACAACTTACCCTCCATGCAAGACTGAGACCTGGACATCCTTTCCTGCTCCTCCTCTTCCATACTTCCTACCTTAGATTTCCACTGAAGCACCAAGCCCTCCCAGTTCTAACTCATGACTTGCTTTAAATCCATCTACTGTGTCTTTATCCAAGTGTGAATTGTCTTTCCCTCTGTAATAGTCGGCTCAGGCTGCCATGACAAAGTACCATAGACTGGGTGAATTAAACAACAGAAATTTATTTTCTCACAATGTTGGAAGCTTTAAGTCAACGATCAAGATGCCATCAGGGTTGGTTTCTGGTGAGATTTCTCTTTCTGGGTTGTAGACAGCTGCCTTCTATGTTCCCATATGGCTTCTCCCGTGTGTGTGTGTGTGTGTGTGTGTGTGTGTGTGTGTGTGTGTGTGTGTGGAGAGAGAGATAGATCTCTGGTCTCTTTCTCTTCTTATAAGGATACCAGTCCTCTTTGATTGGGGCCCCACCCTTATGACCTCACTAACCTAATCATCTCCTTAAAGACCCTCTCTCCAAATAAAGCCACATTGGGAGTTAGGGCTTCAGTATATGAATGTTTTTTTTTGGGAGGGGACACAATTCAGTTCATAACACCCTCCACACCTGCTCCTTATTCCTTATTTCCTGTCTCTGCAGTGCACCCAAGTCAGGAACCCAATAGTCACCTTCGCCAGTTCAAGTCTAAGTCAAACCTGTCCCATTTGGCTCCTGCTCTGTAGACCCAGTGGCATCACCCTCATTTAGGCCACCTCGCCATCCTGTGACTCAGGGAACATGGTGGTGGAAGCTGAGATGGAGGCAGTACCACCCACAAAAGAAGGAACAGCTCTGTATGTACCCAGGCTGTGATTAGTTTATCCTTGGATGTCCACGGGTTTCCTTTGTATCCTTGAACTTGTGTGTCTATTGATTGAAAAACCAACAAGCCCAACCAAAACATGCTCTCTGCCTGTTCTTTTAGTGGCACTCGTCATCCCCAACACGCACCCTACCCTCCAGCTAACAGAAGTAATTGCTTTTCCTTGAGACCATTCATCTCTCATCTTGCATACTTTGGCTCATATTACCTTGGCCTGACAATCTCTTAATTCCCTCACTCAATGGCTGTACTCCCAGAGATACTTTTGGAATGACTGCACATGCTACCTCCTCTTGGAAGCCTTCCCTGACTTCAGCAGGCGTGGAGTTCCTTTCCTCTACAGGAAGAGCGTAGCATAGCTGTTGTTTGGGCTCCTTACCAAACAACTCGGGTTCAAATTCTGGCTCTCCTGACTGCATGTTGTGGGATCAAAATTCTTCACCTCCCTCTGTCTGTGACTTTGCTCGTAGCATGGGGGATTGTCGTGAGGATTAAATGAATTAATATGAAAAAAAAGTGCTAGGACAGTGCCTGATACACTGTAAGTACTTAATACATGCTAGCAATTACCATGATCCTGTGCAGTACCCATGGCATGGTCCACGAGCCTTCTGAGGCACCTTGTCTGACTCCCTCTGGCCAGTCTCCCTTATGCTTCCTGGCACTCTGTACAGACCCATGTTTTAGCAGTTGCATGTTGTTATAATGGCTATTCTCTCCTTAACCAGACTCCTTGGACTTCATTAAAAAAGAGAAACTTAATTTTGTTTCTCCTCCTCCCTCTTCTTTTGTATTCACTTTTCCTAGTTCAGTTGCTGGAACATTGAAGATATTCAACAGATGTCAGTTGCATGTATTGTAATTGTGAATTTACTAGCCCACGACATCCATTCAGTGGTGACTTCCTTGTATCCAACATATTCTTTGTGTAGGGAGGGGCAGTGGGGTGATAAGTTAGACTGAGAATGAACTCAGAGCCAGAGAGCCTAGTTTAAACATGGCGGTCCCACTTCCTATCTGTGTAACCTTGA
Source organism: Carollia perspicillata (assembly GCA_004027735.1). Classification (NCBI taxonomy): domain Eukaryota; kingdom Metazoa; phylum Chordata; class Mammalia; order Chiroptera; family Phyllostomidae; genus Carollia; species Carollia perspicillata. The sequence goes on from PVKM010047213.1 coordinate 7,534, forward strand.
TCAAGTCACTCTTCCAGTCTCATTTCAATGACCTTGACCCACACCTCCACCCTGGGCTTTAGTTTACTCACTGTGCCTTTTTCTGGACCATCAACGCCCATTCACGTCTTGGGCCTTTGTCCGTGCAGCTCCCTTCTGCTTAGGATGCCTTTCCCTCTTGTGTACTTGACACCTTCCTACTTACCTGTTAGGACCCAGCTCACACATCGCAGAGGCTTTCATGAAGCATCCCTGCTCTTGCTCCTCTGCTAATACTTCTATATTATTTTATGATAATATTTCCACAGAGAGGCTCCAGTGTGCCTGTGGTTTTCTTTTTTTTGGAATAGTTTTATAGGGTCATAGAATATGCACTCTCTGTTCAAAACAAGGCAAAGGGAAACATCCCAAAACATCAAAAGAAAAAGATAGTTGTGATTGTGTCCTAAAATGATATGATAATGTAAGTCAGGTCTTCCCAGAGTTAGAATAACTTTTCTTTAAAGAGTAGCTATTTTGGGAGTAGATGAGAGGAAAGGAGGTGAAGAATTCATTAACACTGGTAAGGTCCTTTGAAGATGAAGACTGCCAGGTGATGCAAGTGGTAAGTATCGGATTACCATGTAATTAGGGATCAGGTCTGTTCCAGATCTTCTCCATCTCTGGCAGAGTGTCACTTTATTTTTGCAAACAATTGAATTCTTTAATTCATAACCTTTGCCTTCATATGAATGTGGTTCTGAGGGGAACCATCAAAGGACTTAGAAATCATCAGCTGAGTCATGTGGCCTTTATATATTATGTTAGGGAAATGAAATCTTTTGTCTTCCTTTCTGTTTTGAAAATGGGAGGAAGTGAATCTGTCTTTGAAAATGAAGCAGCCCTTCCCAGAATGTACTCCGGACCTTTCTCAGAGACAGAGAAAGCTCAATAAGACTGCCCGAAGGAGCATTGAAGAGCCTTTCATGCCCACCTGCAGGATATAAACTTGCACTTTTTTTCTCAGACTTTCATTTTGTGGGCATTGGCTTGATTCTTCAGGGCCCCAACTTACTTTTCTGAATAAAATTAGACTGTCTTTTATTTGCTGCTTGGTGCTTGTGAGGGGGTGAGAGTGTTCTTTGCTTCCAGAACTTCTTCCCTGTGGGATGCTGAAGTGTTAGTGCCAGTTTTTTTTTAATGGAGATGTTGGAGTCAGGGTTGGTACTAAGGATTAACTCGGCAGCGGCTGCTAAACTCTCTGAAATAATTAGATGAAAGGCAAAAAAAAGATCTTTACTAAGTGTACATATCATTGCTCTTTTGTTATTATTATGGGAATTTGCTGTTCAGAGAGTATTTCATTCCTGAATAATTTTCTGTCTGGACTTATGACATCTTAAGTTTTATTGAGGGAAGATATGTTTCACAAGTATTCTTTACATTTCTCATCCAAGACAGCTTTTTTACCTTATTAAAGCCTGAACCCTATGGGACATTGTCTGTTTCCTCAGTCTATACCCCGGGCACATAGTAGGGACCAACTATCATTGGTAGAAATGAGTTGATTCTAATGGCTTGGCACTCTGAGATGTGATCAAATAGCTGTAAATACTGCTTCCCCTTCCATTAAGTCATCAGAGGATTTGGGTATATTTAACCGTTTTTCTTCCTGACACTCCAATGTTCAGTTTCACGGTTTGCCCAGGGATCCCATTACTGTATCTGCAGCCTGAGCAGGGAAGCAGGGAACCGGATTCTGTAAGGACAGTCACGTCAGTGCAGGCCCCCGCCTGTGTTTCCCCTGGCTGCCCTTCCTACCCCACCAGCTCCACACCTGCACTGCAGAGGCACCAGACCAGTTCCACCGAGCTCCTTCTGGCTGTCCTGAAACAAACCAACACAAGCTTCCCACTCTGGGTACACTGCCAGGCTCCGAGTTGGTTAACAATTCACCGAGAAAACAGCTCTGAAATTGCTGCTGCCTACAGAGGGTGAGGGTGGGTATATATAGAGATTTCAAACTCCATGAAATTGTTTGGGAAGTCTGAATTTGCAGTTTGGGGAGGGAGCTGGTTCGTGGAGCGCCTGCATGAACATTCTGCTGAAGCAGCCTGTGTGCAGAAATGCTCGGGGGTTGGGACTTGGAGGTTCCACTTGACTCTGCAGGTTCAGTAGTCTCATCCCAAAGTCACAGCCCACACAACTGGCATATCCCCTTGATGGCTTGAGAAGCTTAGACAATAATTTCCAAGCTCTGTTGTGGAGGCAAGATCTTGAGGGGAAGAGGTGGGGGTTGTGAGGAAGCCATCTATTCCTTTCCACCCAGGAATCTAGGGCTCCGTGTCCTGAGGCTGGTTCAGGCACCAGCTTTGCCACAAAGGAGTGCTTCCTGAGGTAAAAAGAACAAGGCTTCTTTGCTGCAGGAGGCTCTGTGGGAGCAAGGGAGGAAGGGAAGTGACCGAGTGAGGGTCTCCTGCAAACCTCCTCTCTCCCACTGGAGTCCAAATGCCAATCAGTCTTCCCTCAATACTAATTACCTAGTATTCCACAAATTTTTTTTTTAAAGAGATACATCCAAATGACACCCATGTCTCTGTCTCTTAGTACATCCTGCAAGACAAGATTTGGATAGTTTCTGCTAAGATATCTCCAAGCATTTCTCACTGTTTTAAGAAATGTGTTAGTAATTCTGAAATGTTGAAATCAGGAAATTATTTTACCTATACCTTGGAATTGATTTGCCATTGCAACAGGCCTCCTTTAGAGTAGCGGGTAGAATAGTTGTTACAGGTCCAAGGGAAGACCCACCCTGTGGGGGGCTGTGGGAATGAGAGGGAACTGCTGTTGTTCCAGAGCACAGGGGGCAAACACAGAGCCCTCGGGCTGAATCGCCCTCCACCTTGTTTTATCTGCCTGGCACCTTGTTTCTACCCAGCGGCAGTGCCGAGCTCTCGCTTAGCTGTTAAGGGGTAGTTACAGTTATACAGTCCTACCATTACATTCGGCCCTTTGAAGGCAGCCATGAAGCTGATGTGGCTCCCGACAAAAATGAGTTTGACACCCCTGTTCTAGAGACACAGGTTACCGTAGCAAATGGGAATTAAATACACACCTTGAAGACGACTGATTTCTTCTAGTCTATGCTAAAAAAGGAAGTTCTCTCTGTCTCTCTCTCTCTGAACCAATTAGAAGATAACCTACAATTCTCAGAAAAATGTTCATGCAACCCAAAATCAAGATCGTCAAGACCTTACTTTCTTAAACATTTATAGGATTTTTAAGTAGGACATTTTAGATTATTTTCTTATCAGAGCACTTGAAAATGTATTCCCTACCTATTTCCTATCTACTCACTAGGCATTGTGAACAGGCCCCATAAAGAGATGGTAAGTGAAACTCCAAACATAGCAGAAGCAGCATATGTAGGATTATCAAGGGGGAAGGAGCTAACAAATATAACGGGCCAGCTCATGAATTTTTAAACAATTTTTCCTTCAACAGAAAAAAAAAACACAGAAAAACGAGGTAAGTAAGATGTAAAGGCAGTCGAGTAATCATTGCATTTAAAACCATTACGCTGTACAATAATACAAGTAAAAAATGGAGTAATTAACGTGATCCATTGAGAGCTTAATCAAGGCCAACACTCTGGCCCCTGTTAATTTTAAGTAATTGCTGCTCCTAACACGTTTGAGACTGAACTCTACAGAATGGAAGCAGTCCGTCGCGGCAGCCATTGAGGACCAGCAGCGATGGCCCTGCGCTACCCCGTGGCCGTGGGCCTCGTCGCAGGCTGCCAGGTGACAGAGAACGTGAGCAAGCCAAGGCGCAGCCGCCACCGCCGCGGGCGCCTCACCAAGCGCACCAAGTTCATGGGGGACATGATCGGAGAGGTGTGTGACTTTGCCCCTGGTGAGCGGCCTGCGGCCTGCCGTGGAGCTGCTCAAGGTCTCTCCGGACAAGAGGGCCCTGAAGTTCATCAGGAAAAGGGTGGGACACACATCCTGCCAAGGGGAAGAG
>PVKM010047214.1:0-11493 GCA_004027735.1 Carollia perspicillata
TGCAGATTGGGAATCTTTTTTCTTTATTTTTTATGGAAAATGACAAACATAAAAAGTAGAGAGACTAGAAAATAACCTCTAGTCTCCACAAATACCAGCAATGGCCAGGCTTGTTTCACCTGTGATTGTGAAAACTGTCGAATGCTCACAGAATCACTCAACCCAAACGTGTCTCCACAGGACCTGGTGGGTGCACACCGCCCCTGCCGTCCACAGCACAGGTCCTCACAGCGGGAAGCCACGCAGAGCAGGCAGCGCAGGGGCCGGTCCCGAAGGGACTAGCGGATTCATGGAGAGCCGTGAATGGAGAACCAAGGGATGGGAACACCACCAGGTGACTCAGCAGGTGGGGGTAAGTCCGGCGGACTTCTCCCTGCCGTTACGTGACGACGAGGAGGGCACTCCAGCTCCGCCGGACTCTTCCCCGAAACCCGTCAGCCTGGTGCGATAACATGAAAAAACCACAGGCACACCCAAACCAAGGGCTACCCCACAAACTACCCAACAATGAGCACTCTTCCAAACTGTTACAGTCATGAAAAAGAGGGAAAGGCAAACGACCCCAGACCCGGGAGGCTAAGGAGACCTGCCGGCTAGACGCAGTGTGACGCCCGGACCAGGCCCTGGGACAGCAGGACAGCTGGTGAGGTCCAAGTGAGGTCTGCAGGCCAGTCAGGAAGGACGTGCGTGTTCGCCTCCTGATTCTGATTAAGGTGCTGTCACCCTGCGAGGCAGTAGTGTTTGGGGAGCCTGGGTGACAGGAGTATGGGAACTCTATCAGCTTTGCAACTTTTCTATATCTCTACAGAAATGTCTGTATGTCTAAGGTTTTTCCAAAATGAAACTTTATTACAGAAATAGTTATATAAACATTTTAGCCCTGGCTGGTGTAGCTCAGTGGATTGAGCATGGGCCCGTGAAGCAAAGGGTCGTCGGTTCGATTCCCAATCAGGGCACATGCCTGGGCTGCAGGCCAGGTCCCCAGTAGGGGACACATGAGAGGCAACCACACATTGATGTTTCTCTCCCACTCTTTCTCCTTCCCTTCCCCTCTAAAAATAATAAATAAAAAAAATATTTTTAAAAAAAGAAATAGTAATATAAACATGTTAACTGGTTAATGAATATTCATGATATCCTTCACAAGAAGGAGTCCCTGACAATGTGGTCTTCATTTTAAAATTAAGGCAGAAAAGATGAAGCCTAAAGAAATAACCACTTGTTTTTAAATATCTTAAAGGAAGTAAGCGCCCAGAAATGCAGACAGGGCCCTCTGTACAGGGAAGGCCACCCCACACAAGGTGATGGACGGCAGGCCACCCCTGGACACAGGGCGTCTGACTGTGGGAATGGGCTCTGCTGACACGAGAAGCGGCTTCCACACCACAAGACCCACCCTGCTTGGCTCTGCCCCATCCCGCCGCAGTGTGGGTAGACAGACCGTGGTGGCCCCCTGAAGCCCCCACGGTCCTCTCCCCAGCCCAGCCCTGCACGCCGCTCTTCAGTCACTCGCTAATTTCTGACAGGCTGCAGTTCCTGCTAGGCTGAAAACAATCCAAAGAGTAGGTATGGCAAACCATATGATAATGCGTTTTTTTAAAGATTGTATTTATTTATTTTTAGAGAGAGGGGAAGGGAGTGAGAAAGAGAGGGAGAGAAACAGGGATGTGTGAGAGACATACTGATCAGTTGCGATCAGTTGCCTCTCACACACCCCCAACTGGGGGCCTGGCCCACAACCCAGGCCACTCGTTGACTGTGAATCAACCCAGCGACCTTTCCGTTCACAGATCAGCATTCGATCCAGTGAGCCCCACCAGCCAGAGCTGATAATGGAGTTTTTAAAAGTAGTTTTTTAGCCCTGGCTGGTGTGGCTCAGTTAGTAGGAGCTTCGTCCTGTAGACTGAAGGGTCTCGGGTTCAGCCCCCCGTCAGGGCACATGCTGGGGTTTCGGATTCTATCCCCTGTCAGAGCACATACAAGGGGGTGACCTACCAATGTTTCTCTTCGCCCCGTCTCTCTCCCCGCTCCCCGCCCAAAAGCTATGAAAAAAATGTCCTGGGGTGAGGACTAACAAATAAAAAACTAGTTTTTTATGTATCTAGAGAAAAGATGAACTGTGTGCACTAGGAGTCCTGGCTGGTGTGGCTCAGTGGATTGAGCGCGGGCTTGCGAACCAAAGAGTCACAGGGTCAATTCCCAGTCAGGGCACGTGCCTGGGTTGCGGGCCAGGTCCCCAGTGGGGGGTGTGCAAGAGGCAACTACACACTGATATTTCTGTCCCTCTCTTTCTCCCTCCCTTTCTCTAAAAATAAACAAATAAATAAAATCTAAAAAAAAAAGTGCACACTAGGAAACCTGAAGCGGTAGCCGTGTATGTGGGGTGGGGGGGCGGGGGGGGGAGGGAAGGAGGGAGGGAGGGGCTGGAGCAGCAGCCACAGAACTCCACCTTCCGGCTGTCTGACCTGGACACCACGCTCTGCTGCCTCTCGGAGACTGTCCCTCAGCCTTTGCACTGGCTCTAGGCCCTTCCTTACAATGGTGCCCTCCTACGCTTTAACAGGACACAGTTCTAGAAATGAAAGCACATGCCCAGATTTTCAAATTATGAACAGCATGTGGGATGTAATTCATTCCAAGGTTCAAGTGTAAGTAAGCAGTTTCCCCGGAGCAGTCCGACATCTGCCTACTCGCTGCAGCAATCCTGTCTCACACTTGAACGTCGGCCATGGGAGACTTTATCTGAAATACTCCTGCCCAAAATGCCCTGCAGCCATTTACTGAAACACAGAGAAAACCAGCAGTGATGTTTTTAAAGAATAATTTTTTAAAAAGACAGAGGACATTGTAGAAAAGGGTGCACTTGTCTGCCAGAACCTGAAAATGACGGAGGCCGCCCTGCTTGTCATCGCTGAGGCGGTCCCTCCCGAGCCACTTCTTTACTTCTCCTTGGCCAGGAACGGAAGGGCGCCCTGCAAAACGCAGGTCGAAACTCCCCCTGCACTCCGAACGGCTCAGCTAGGACCTGTAGGGTGGTGCCACTGCCCCGCAGCCCTCCACTGGGGCTTAGTCCTTTCAACTTCACATTGAGAAAAAGGCTACACGTGCTTTTTCCATTCATTTTTTAAACGTTTTATTAAACTACAAACTCTCCAAATATACCTTGGACTTTACACATCTGACAGTTGCGAAATTCCAGGGCAGGCTCTCGGGCCACGTGCCTGTGCTCCAGCAAGTTTGGCAAGCCCCACAGCTGCGCCAGGCATGGCCCGTTTCCCCAGACACCCAGGGGACTGGGCTGCTCTGTCCTCTCTGAGCTGCCATGGAGGCAGGTTGGCTCCTGTCCCCCAGGCCCTTCCCCATCGCACCTCACTGCACCTGTGTCCTTGGAAAGCACCATGACAGGGCTTAGCACCTAAGGGCACGGTACATACTGAAAGAAGAAAGGAAAACACCCGTGAGAGAAATGGCAACCTCGCCCCTGGACAGTTCGGCTCAGGTGGGAATGCCAGGTCTCGGGAATGGAAGTGCAGCCTCGACTGGCAGCCCGCCAGCTGCAGAACCACAAGCTGACTTCCCTCTGAGCCTCAGTTTCCTCAACTATAAAAAGACCAGCACCTCCTACCTCTTTCCCTTCTTTCTCCACCCCAAACCAGTGCAAGGCAGCCATCTGGAGCAAGTATATATGCTCTGCAGATGCGGCCCACCTTCAAAGAGGCTGTGCCAAGGCATAGAAGGTCCAAGTTCACTTGGCTAATGCCCCCTATGAGCCATACTGCACCATGCCCACCACTCCTGTTAGTTAGGTGGTGTTTCAGTCTCGTATCATTCTGATAGGTCCAAACCTGAGTGTAACTTGTTATCTCTCTCAAATCCAATGTCAACACTTGATTATTGGCATTTATGAAGCTCCCGCCATATGCTCACTAGAAAGTTAAGTGCTTTTAAGGGAAAGAGAGATCCATTAAAACAAAGTCCCTATTCTCGTGATTTATTCATAAGGAAGACAAGACTATAATACTTCTTTTAAAAAATATATTGATTATGCTATTACAATTATCCCATTTTTTTCTCCCCATTATTCCCCTCCATCCTGCACCCCTCTCCCTCCAGCATTCCCCCACCTTAGTTCATGTCCATGGGTTGTACGTATAAGTTCTTTGGTTTCTCCATTTCCCATACTGTTCTTAACCTTCCTGTTCCTTTTGTACCTACCATTTATGCTTCTTATTCCCTGTACCTTTTCCCCCATGCTCCTCTCCCCCTCCCCACTGATACCCTCCATGTGATCTCCATTTCTGTGATTCTGTTCCTGTTCTAGTTGTTTGCTTAGTTTGCTTTTGTTTTTGTTTAAGGTTTAGTTGTTGATAATTGTGAGTTTGTTATCATTTTACTGTTCATAGTTTTGATCTTCTTATTTTTCTTAGATAAATCCCTCTAACATTTCATATAGTAAGGGCTTGGTGATGATGAACTCCTTTAACTTGACCTTATCTGGGAAGCACTTTATCTGCACTTCCATCCTAACTGATAGCTTTGCTGGATAGAGTCATCTTGGATGTAGGTCCTTGCCTTTCATGACTTTGAATACTTCTTTCCAGCCCCTTCTTGCCTGCAAGGTTTCTTTTGAGAAATCAGCTGATAGTTTTATGGGAACTCCTTTGTAGATAACTGTCTCCTTTTCTCTTGCTGCTTTTAAGATTCTGGCCTTATCTTTAACCTCAGGTAATGTAATTATGATGTGCCTTGGTGTGTGCTTCATTGGGTCCAGCTTCTCTGGGACTCGGCTTCCGGGACTTCCTGGAAGTCTGCTTCCTTTGCCAGATTGGGGAAGTTTTCCCCTTCATTATTTTTTCAAGTAAGTTTTCAATTTCCTGCTCTTCCTCTTCTTCTGACGCCCCTATGATTCAGATGTTGGAACATTTAAAGTTGTCCTGGAGGTTCCTAAGCCTCTCCTCATTTTTTTGAATTCTTGTTTCTTCGTTCTATTCTGGTTGAGTGTTTATTTCTTCCTCCTGCTCCAAATCATTGATTTCAGGCCCAGTTTCTTTCCCTTCACTGTTGGTTCCCTGTGTATTTTTCCTTTATTTCCTTCACTTTTTCCTCTATTTTGTGATCATACTCAGCCATTTCTGTGAGCATCTTGATTATCAGTGTTTTGAACTTTCCATCTGATGGGCTGGTTATCTCTTCGTCACTTAGTTGTTTTTCTGGAGTTTTGATCTGTTCTTTTATTTGAGTCATATTTCTTTGTCTTGGCACACCAGTCTGGATGAATGTTTCATTAATTCCTTGGTTGTTGGACTTCCATATAGTTAGATTTTCTGGCAGTTCTGTTTGTTTTTTGTTTCTAAATTTGTTTTGTCCTTCTTTTGGTTGTATGAAGAGGCAAAGTATATCTATTTATGCTTCCATCTTGGCCAGAAGTATGTAAAATACTTCTATTGAAAGGTAGAACTGGCTTGTGTGGCTCAGTGGATTGAGCGCCAGCCGGTGCCCACATCAATCAAATCCCAGTCAGGGCACAGGCTTGGGTTGCAGGCCAGGTCCCCAGAAGGGGGCGCACAAGAGGCAACCACGCATTGATGTTTCTCTCCCTTTCTTTCTCCCTCTTCCCCTCTCTAAAACTAAAAAAAAAAAAGGTGGGGGAGAATGGAAGAAAGGAGGGTTGCCTCTTCTGGTGGTAGGCTGGCCATATGCAAATCAGAAACAGACACACAGGGCAGGAGGGAAGGACGGGGATTGCTCAGTGAGCACAGAATTTCAGCTTGGGAAGATGAAGAAGTTCCGGAGCTAGATGGAGGTAGTGGATGCACAACAATGTGTACGTATTCAGTGCCACAGAGCTGTACACTTAAAAATGGCCAAAATGGCCCTGACCAGTGCGGCTCAGCTGGTCTGGTATCGTCCACAAAGCAATTGGTGTTTCTCGCATCCATGTCTCTCCCTCGCTTTCTCCCTCCCTGCCCCTCTCTCTAAAAGTAAATAAGTGAAGTCTTTTAAAAATGGCTAAAACAGTAAATTTTATGTTATGTATATTTTACTGAAGTAAAAAAATTAAAATTTAATTCAGAAAAAAAGAAACAGACCCACACATATTTCTAAGCTTCCGTGACAGCGGCGGTGCCCCGAGGCGCAGCAGGGCTGCTCAGCAGCAGCGACCCGGCTCCACTCATCATCCCCCCCGGGGGAAGTGGCACCGGACTCCTTCCACGCCAGACACAAAAAATCAATTCCAGAAGTCAACTCCAGACAGACTAAGGCTTAACTTAAAACACGAAACTTTAAAATTGTTCAAAGAAATTATAGAAAAATATATCTTTATGACATTGAGTCAGGGAAGGTGTTTCTTTTCAAAGTCCACTATGTCAAAACTTAAAGTGTTCAGCAAAAGACACGATGAAAAGACAAGCATGAACTGAGAGACAGCATCTGTACCTCATATGACCAATAAATTGGTTTCCTGAATGTATCTCCAAAAAAACAATACAAATCAATAAAAAAAACACAGACAACCCAAGAGAAAAATGGGGAAAGCCCTGAGGGGGCAGGTCGCCAAAGAGAGCCTGTGAACTGCCAATACCCCCATGGACCAGGGTCCGTGTCCTCGCTAACCAGGAGAAAACGTTTGACACCGGCCGAATGGGCACAGTTAAGAAACGTTAACGACAGCCAGTGCGGGAGCGGACGCAGAAACCTGCACACACAGCAGATGGAGAGCCACCCAGTGTGGCCACTTGGGAGTGGCATCTGTGCCTGTGGCCTGCACCCAACCGCAGGAGCCAGCAAGTCTGCTCCTGAGTGTGAACCCTGGAGGAGGGAATATGGCTGGAGACCCGTGCACAGGAAAGAAGCTTGGAGCATCTTTATTTTCAGCGCTCCCAACGGTCAACAAACTGAAGGCGGCACCTGCCCACGGGAGAACGGCAATGCAGTCGACGCGCGAGGAGGTTAATGCTATGTGTCAACTTGACTGAGCCCCAAATGACCCAGATATCAGGTCAAACATCGCTCTGGGTGTTTCTGTGGGAGCGCTTTCAGGTAAGATTAACATTTTAATTGATTAAGTGGATCGCCCGCCCTGAACAGAACAACAATGAAGAAAACCCCAACCCTCCACCACGTAGGAGGAAGTTCTCAGCCACCAGCCTTCAGACTTAGCTGGCCCGTCAGCTCTCCTGGGCTTCTCGGCCACCAGCCTTGGGACTGGCCTGGCCTGGACTGGGCTAGCTGCCCCTGGGGGCTGCAGATCTGGCTGTGCTGGTCTCCGTGATCACACGAGCCAAGTCCATAAAACAAACCACCCTCTATATATGCACACACATCCTAATGGAGAACGCTGACTAATATAACACGCACGGTGGAATATTCTTCGGCAATAAAAATGAAGGAAAACCCCAATCTCCAGATTACCTGATTCCTTTTTTATAAAGCTCATAAACAAAACCTGAATATATTATGTACACATATATGTGTAAGTATTCTGAAGGAAACGGGGAGAGAGAGAGAAAGGAAGACAAGCAGGGGATCGGGAACAACAACGACATTCCCTGGAACACACTCCCCGTGGCAGGAAGCGCCCGTGAGGACAGGCACCTCCCTGTGGTGCACGATGGTGTCACGGTGGAGGCTGGCTTCCAGGTTTTCATGATCACGCTTCAAAACGTACATACCCATCACCCGTTGTTTACATAAAGTTTAGGTTGTCTAGCACAACAGTTCTAAGCTAGAGATGGACAAGAAAAGCACCATAAGAAAGACACAAGGGAAGAAACATGTGTTCACCAAATGCCAGGCCAAAAGCAGGCCAATGTCAAGATCCCCGCCCCCCCAAAAGGTTTTCCAGGCTCATCTGGAAGGTCCGATCCGACCTGAAGCCCTCCCAGTTTCGGGGCATTCACGCCTTCCCTCCCTCTCTCATTCTGAGAGCACCAGTACCTTTATCAGGCAGGTAGAAGAGGGAGGACGGCTGGAAGTTATGACTGCGCCAATGCCTTGCAGAGACCGTGCAGAGCCCTGAGCCCCAGCCAGGCCGGACCACCTGCTGCCAGCCGCCTGTAGATGTCACACTGGGCTCCTAGTGCTCCTCCTGCTCCCGAAACTGCTCCTCTGGCCCTGCTCCAGGTGCCTTGTTACTTTCACAATCCTCTTCCCCACCCAACTCCAGGAATCCATTCCTGGCTCCTGCAGGGTGGGACCAGGAGGCCTTGGCCTCACGCGGTGAAAGGCCATTGCAAAGTGCAGGCCTTGGGGACAAGGTGGTTGGTCACATGCTCCCAGACTGCAGAAAAGAAATACTAGGCCAGGCCAGGCTGGACAGACACTGTCCCAGCCACTCCTCTGACTCCTTTCCCCTTGAGCCTGTCCACTGATCTGGGGGCATGGATGTGGGGGACCAGCACTCCATGCAGGCCTCCCTGTTGTGCCCAGAGCCCCATGAAATGGCCACTTAATGTGCTTGCTGCTGAGTTCTGGTGACTATTTTTATATTTATGTGGATTACTCCTACGACCGCTTACTTAGGTTTTCATTAGGGTTAGGCATAGAATTCTATCGTATGCCTTTCAAACATCTGTAAATAGATATCAGCATAGGTTTTCTTTTTAATTTTATGTAGTCAATTGTTAACATGACATTTACGGAGCACTTACTATGTGCCAAGCCCTGTGCTCTAACCCTTTACACGCATTATGCCATTTCCTCCTTACACCGACCCTGCACAACGCCACTATTCTGCCCTGCTCGTTTTACAGATGGGGAGGCTCAGTTAGTCGGCCTCGGTCAGTTAGTGGGCAGCAGGGCTGGGACACACTGTGCTCGCAGCCTGAGCCAGGCTCCCTCCAGGCAACCCAATTCCTTGCCGGAGGCAATCTTTGTATTTCTGGAAGAAACTTTACCTGGTCATGGAGAATGAATCTTTTAATATGCTACTATATTCAAATTATTATTTATGCAGAAATGTTGCAAATATATATACATACATACAGAGTGGGGCAAAAGTAGGTTTACAGTTGTTTGTATGGAAAATACAATAATTAATAAATAATAATACAAGAACTCTGTGTTTCACATACTCACAACAGCAAACCTACTTTTACCCCACCCTGCATGTGCGTGTGTGAAAACAGACACCTGCACATATACACGTAACAGGAAATCAGTCCGTGGCCTTCTCTAGACCATGCATGAAACAGGAAACCTAAAATAAACACTATAAATACAGAGACACATTCGACCACATAAAATCTTTAAATGTAATAAATAAAGATACCTACACAAAGCAAAAACAAACCATAGAAACAAAGGCTGGGGGCAGGGCACACGTGCAATACACACACAACAGAGGATTTACAGCTCAATACACAAAGGTCTCCTAAAGCTGAAAAGAAAAACACCCAATAGGGAAAAAATAGACAAAGGATATGGACATAGAAACCAGAGAAAAAGAAACACAAATGGCCAACATGCATGTGAAATTATGCTCAACTTCACTAGTACTCAGGAAAATATGATTAAAATAACACTGAGATAGTATTTCACCCACCAGATCAGCACAAAACACCTGGTGCTGGTGGCGATGCCTGGAAAGGGTGCACTCACACACCGCGGGCCTAAGCATGTCCTGCCAAAGGGCTGGCACAGTTCGATCAGGGTCGAACCACCAGGAACCGCTGACCTGGAGAGCGCTCTAGAGTACCGCGCGCATGCGTGCGTGCATTCACTCATCAGTGCACACCATGGACAGGCAAGCACTCAGTCAGAGCCTATTCTCGAGTGCTTCAAATCAGGAGAACAGAGCCAAAGGGAAGTGGAAACAGCCAGTTGCTGGGTGATGCCTGCAGTGTGCCCTTCCTTTCCCTGAAGTGTGCGCTGGAGTTTGTGGGAGCCTGGAGAAAGCTGGGGAAGGCTCTGCCACAGCAGCTCAGAGCGCTGGGTGGGAGGGTTACTGCCACTTTGCTGTATATACATTTTCTGTTCCGCTTGGCATGAGCACATAGTAACAACTGCAGCAGCCTGTCACTCTGAGACTCTAATAAAGAATACTGCAAACAGCTTTTGTTCACACACAACAAAGGAAGAGCACAAGGTCCACGCGAAGTTGGCGGCAGAGCCAAGAGTCTACCCTCTGCCTGCCGAACGATGGCAGAGCTGGGCTCTCTAGCTCTCAGGTGACCTACCCTGACTTGAGTTCGCCCACCCACCCGCCCGCCTGCACCAGACGGGACACAGGAAGGCTCCCAAGCTCGTAGGGCAGTAGTTTCGGGAGGCGGTCTGGCAACATTTCTTGAATTCCTATCATAGTACTCCTTGATCTCCTGTGGAGGATGTGCTACGCTTTTTAGCTTCTAGAAGTTCAGGTGGACTCACGGGAGAGACAAAGTCTACTTGCTCCTGGATGCATCCTGGCCCTTGGTTAACGTGTCACCCTGTGTGTCACCCCATCTCACGGGGCACTCTACGAAGCACGTCTGAAAGGGCTGCTCCTTGCCCAGCACCCACACCTGCTCCTCCTCCTCACAGCATTCCAACTGCACTTTGGGGAATCTGCCCCGCCCACCCCCACCCCCCAAAGTATCTTCCCTCTCCTGGCTCCAATTCAGGCTCCCTCTGAGTCTGTGGAGCCACCCCGCCCGCTGTCCCAAAGAAGTGCTTTTGTGCACAGGTTCGCTTAGGACAACAGAACGGCCCGGCTCCACTGTGTCAGGACTGTAAGGAACACTGTCCTTCCTGACCAACCCCCTGCAGCAGGGCACGGGGAACAGGGGCACTCGCAGCTGGAACAGACAGCTGTGCCGCTACAAAAGACCGGGCCACGGGCACTTCAGACCCATGCCCGATGTTCTTACCGATGCCCTCGGCTCGGAGACCTCTACATCTGCTTACACTGTCCCTACAGAAAAAGATCCAACCAGACACAGAAAGAAACAGATGGCCCAGGTCAGACACCTGCTCCTCAGGAATTCTCTGACCCTTTCCTGCTGGGAGTGTGTGCTCTCTGAAGGCGCGGCCCTCTTAAACTCCTGTTAGAGTTATGGAAACACAGACGTTGCCCCCACTAGGCTGGATGCTTCTGAGAACGGAACCACTGTCCAATTTACCAAAGGACCCCTCGGTACAGGGAGCGCACGGGGCACACTGACCCATGCAGAGCCCAGGGTGCCAAACAGGGGGCGTGTCCCTAACCTGCTTATGCCAGTTGTGCACATAAGTATATATGTATTCATAAACATGCACACAGATGTATGTGTATAGAGACATACATATACACAACTATATTAATCTGTGGAAGAAGCACACGGTTGTTTCTATGAAAACTACAGGTTGCTAAAATTTTAAGAACTTTTAAAATCCTAATTAAACTACAGGTATGGGTAAAACAGGTGAGACAAGTGTAACGAAATGGGTGAAAATTTATAAAAATCTAGGATTTAGTAACACAGGTTGCCTCACGCAGCTAAGCTCTCAATCCTCGTCAAGCAAAAACCAAGTATC
>PVKM010047215.1:0-11503 GCA_004027735.1 Carollia perspicillata
GCTGGGACAGAAACCACACTGAGAAGGGATTGTGGGACAGCGGCGGGGAGCGTTGGGGGAGAGGAAGACACCCGGATGGGGCCTTGGCTGGGCAGGGTCCTCTAAGCCAAGGTCCAGGACTCAGCCCTACTAGGACAGAGACCTGCTGGCTCCCCTCCACATGGCTGGGGGCTGGGAAGACCATGGTGTCCCTCTGACCTTAGCCAGCACCCTGGGGCTAGGGACCCAAGTGGCACATGGCTGCAGTCACTGACATGTCCGGGGTGGGAGTGGGGTGTGGGGGGCCTCCGGGTCCCTGGACCTGCAGCTGTGGGGTCTGGAGGGGCCGTGGAGGCCGCTGCCCATGACCCAGCCTCAGCACTCGTGCTGGGCCCGCAGTCTCTGAGCCGTCCGGTGCCCGTCCGGTGTGGCCTTGGCCCAGAGGCGCCTGTGCCGACAGCTGGGGCATGCCCAGCTGTGGCCCTCCCTGGTCCACGTGATCACGCATCGGCCGGGTCTGCAGCCGGGTCTGCTGCCAAGCGGGGAGGCCTGGGCGAGAGCACTTTGAGGACCGGGTCTCTGTGGGGACAGCAGCAGGCTGCAGGCGTGCCCAGGACGCCTCCGTCACTTTAGTTCTGTGACTGCAGCTTGCAGGTGGCGTGGGGAAGTGGGACATGGGTGTGCCCCAGGAGCGGAGGGACAGTTAGCAAACCTAGTGGCTTTGAAGAGAAAACCATGGCCTGGAATTGAGATAGTAAAGCATTTTCTTTGAGACTTGGTGTCCATCAGTCAAATTGCTGGTGTGGGGGTAGGGTCTCCGGACCCTTCTGTCTGGACTTTGGGTTTGTAAACGTAGTTATTTCTGACTTGGTTTGTGAATAGATGATTGTGTGTGTGCTTTTATTTTATTTAATTTTATTGATTCCATTTTGCCTTGGCTCTGGAAGCACGTGATGGGCGGGGGAGGGCGGGAAGGAGCAGTCTCTTTCGGTAGAGATAATGAGTGCCGTCCTTCTCCAGGCCCCGGCTGGCCGAGGGGACCTGATCGTTTTCGGGTCTGTGCTGAGGGCAGAGCCATGTCTCAGGCCCCGTGCAGAGGGAGCCCAGGCCGGGCCGGGCACTCCAGGCTCGTGTCCACGAGCGGAGCTCGGGGTCTCTGCCTGCGCGGCCCCAGCCCGGCGGCCCGGGCGGACCCGGTCTCTGGCGGGCTCGTTAGCACGGCACTGGCTGACGGCCTCCACGCCTGCCCGCCCGGCCTCCTCTCCACGCTCACTCACTGTCTGCGGGCGTCGGCGGATCTGTCATCGGTGGCGCGCGGAGCCTGAGCCCTGACAGCGAGGAGGTAAACGCTCCCTGCCTGGATCCCCCATTAACTTTGTGAGGCGTATTGATTTCTTGTAAAAATAATGATATTGACAGGCCTTCCAGGGGTAATTGTTTCCAGAGCGCGGAGGTCAGTGTGGCGAGAGTGGGTGGGAGGGGGGCTCTCAGGATCTGTGTGAGCCCCGGGGTGGGACCCCCATTCTACTTGGGCCTCTTTGAGGTCTTGGGGCTGCCCCTGGACACCTGGCAGTGTCCCTGGCAGCCAACTGTTCGTCGGAGGGTCCGAGGCCCTCACGGGGTCTCGCAGGATGGGACAGGTGGAAACGGGTGTCTGGCAGGCACATTGCCACCAGACTGCCAACCTCACGCGTGTTTTCTAGGCTTGGCCTCCAGAGCGTGTCAGGGCTGGGGCTTGGGGCGTGGCAGCTGCTCCTGAGGTGGCTGCTCAGCCAGGGGGTAGGAGCATATGACCTGTCATCGGGTGTTCCTGGGGAGGGCCACCTCCCCCTCCAGGAGCACAGTGCACGCACCTGGCAGACGGGTGGGCAGCCCAAGGTTACCTCCGAGGGGTGCTGATCCAAGTTGCTTGAGGTGGTGAGTGGTGTCTTTGCAAACTGTGGGTGTCCAGAGATGAGCCCTTGGTCTTCATGGTGAAGGCCCGGGGAACTCTCTTGGTCGTGGTTGGGGCCTGGGCTTCCTCTCAGGAGAGGCCGAAGCAGGCAGCTGGCCCCCACGTCCAGGCACGTCTGTCCAGGGCAGTGTGCAGAGGCTCTCACAGCATGGCAGCCGTGGCTGCACCGGCCCAGGGAAAGGCTCAAGGACGAGAGAGCCTTGCTCTAGGGACAGTGATGCCAGCCCATTCATTTTCAACCTCACGTGCCAGCAAAGGGGCAGAACTACTTTAACTCAGACAGCAAGCCTTAGCAATCTGTGTTTATAATCAGAGTGGGCAGGTCCTGTCCACCTTCTAAACTCAGCGTAAATTTTGCTCATCGAAAAGAATACTTTTATTGTGTTGTTAACAAGCAGAAGTTACTTAACGAGGCAGCTGTGTGGGTTTTAGAATTTGCCCAGGGCTGGCCTGTGCGTTGTGCGTGTGGCTTGCCAGTGGGCGCACTCCCGTCCCGAAAGCACGGTGGCGCGGTGCGTCCTGGCATGTGTCTGGCCCCCTCAGTGTGGCGGGAGACGGGAATGAGCTGGGACGGGCAGCCACAGGCGCCGAGGGCTGGCCCACGTCCGCAGTGTCTCCTCTGCTTTCCCCCAAACGAGGCCGGCCTGACCAACGCCGCTAACGAACTGCAGTGACAGGTCATCAATGAGCCGGGCCAGCGGCGGTGGCCGTGCCCAGGCCCGGCTTTGTCTGAGTATTCTTGGAGGAGTCGGTTTGTGTCACTCAGGGTAGCCGCCCGTCAAGTGCGTGCCCTGTCACCCAGGCCGAGGTCCCTCCCCGAGCCCTGGGGAAGGAGATCTGTGTCCGCCCTAATCCGAGCACCGTCACCCGGGATGCCCGCCGGGCTCTGCTGGGAACCGGTGTCCAGGCCTGTGGCAACATCTAATGGGTGTTTAGGTGCAAACTAGCCGTGAAGTGTTAAATATTTACATGTGGAATGCCAATAGTAATTGTCCACTTTATCTGAGCTAGCCTAGGGAAATGTCTTATTTGTTTCCATGTTACTTCAATAAACAGAAAGCTGGAAAATCCTCTCGCTCTTTCTTGGGGGCTTAGAATTAATAAAGCCAGGCGGCATAAAATATGCGCTTTGGGTTTTGAATGATCACTTCTGCACCAGGTCATATAATATGGCTTTAACTCCATGTGGCCTGTCTATTAAGCAAGACAGGATGAGCCTCACATATAATAAAAAATATTTATGCTTTTCTTAGTGATGCTAACAAGGTAACATATCAGAGGGGAGATGGCAGGAGGAGAGCAAGGTAACTGTGTCTTACGAATTCACGGCTCAGTGGGGTCCCGGCCGGCTCCCATAAACACCCTAGGATTCTCTGCCCGGCGCTGTTGTTATCCCACAAATTGTATTTTTTGCTTTTTGTTTGTGAAATCTGAAGTGTCATAAATGCCTCCGTCTCATCTATATTTGATAGTTAATATTAGTCTCAACCAGGGAAGTGCACTTTACATGTGGCAACATGCGATTACCTGGGAGTGTTATTGCAACGGAAAAAATCAATACCAATTTATAATTCACGATCGCAGTCTATCAGTTTTTATGGCTCTCTATCCAGTCTCATTAATTTTTTATTATGATTGACTGAAACTGAAAGATTTTTAACATGTTTCGCTGTTATTTATTCAACCTTAATAATTAAATAAACCTTAATTGGCTGTATTTCGAGGCATCTCGGCGCTGCGGCTGGGAAGGGTTGGGGTGACCATCCATTATTCACGCAGGAGCCCCTCACGTGTCCTTCGGAGCAGTTCGGCGAGGGGGTGTGCCGTGCGCCATCACCGGGGCCGGAGAGATGGATTTGGTCGTCACCTAATCAAATTCGGTTTAAGAGGAGACCATTTGTTTTCATTCAAACTGTAAATTATCGACAGCACCGACAGAAACGCGGTAGACTACTCCTGGAGAGGTGTGAGTCCGCCCCGTGCACCTGGGCACAACTTGGATCCTCGGCTAATATCTTGATTAATGAGGCCGAGGGGCCCCGTGGTGCGGAGAGCCCGGGAACAGGGCCGCCCTCGCCAAGCGCCCCTCCCGATTGGTGGTGGACAGCTCCCTTTGAAAGGTGATTGACAGACGGAAAATTCCACTTTCAAATTTGATCCGCATTCACTCCTGTTGTTCCGTGCCTGTCAGCCGCCGCCCTCCCCTCTGGCAGGCCGCGGCCGCATGCATTAGCCGTCTGCGCAGCGAAGAAGCAGGGAGACAATCCCGGGTTTGAGCGCTCTGAAGGAAAATCAATCATGTCATAAGTGAGAAGTATGGATAAGTTTGAACTGTGGCAACTTTCATCATTTCATTTCTGGCCACGCTGGCGGGTTTCTGAGCGCGCAGGGCTGCGGTGGCCGCCCCGGCTGCGGGAGGGAATGGGGGTGTAATCGAGTTGGGCGGAGAGGGAAATTTTTTTCTCCCTGGCATTTGTCAGGGAAGTTTCTTGTGGTATTGCATGGGAGGAACATCAAACCCTGAGATTATGTACACTGGACATTTTGACAGAATTGAAAAAAGCTTCTATTGAGTATGACAGGCCCGGAGCAGCCCTGCTTGGTCAGTCAGCCCCGCATCAGCTGGGCGTTCTTTCAAATTTTGTTTTCAGGAGACTCTGCTGGCGAAAAGGGAGCCTGTTGTGAAGGCCGCTTCAGGACCTAAGGGGTGTCTTCCTGGCTGGAAGGGACCCCACCCCCCATGTGCCCACCCGGATGCTGCCAAAGGTGGAGCCCACCCAGAAACCCAAACGTAGGGGGACCCGTCGCAGCGTGATGGGGTCAGAGCCTGGTGCTGAGCAGGGGCATCCTTTTCTGTTGGCAATGCCGTGGAAACTCTGGGAGACGAACATGTTGCAATTTCACAATCTTGTTCTTAATATTATTGAAAGAGAGCTCTTCTTGGCGGTAATAAATTTAACACAAAAATCAAATACAAAACAAATTTATTCTTCCAGAGCTGATGGCCCAGTCATTTCTTTCTTGTCTTGCATTAAGCTTTAAAATCAACTGTCACTCCCTATCGATTGCATCTGAATTGTTATCTATATTTCTCAAAAGCGCTCTTGACAGTTAATACAGTTTAAATTATAATCTGGGGAAAAGCTGCTTGTGCTCCCCAGCAAATTGCTTAGATTCTGAGTAAAGCTGCTCTATTCACCGCCCTTTCCTCGTGGCCGTCTATTTCAGCAAGGATCACTCAGGCCAAATTATTCTGAATTTACACTCGGCGGCTATGTAAATCATGCCGTGGAAATCACTTCTGGACTTGCCGTAGGCGCGGCGCGGCGTTTGAGTGCCTGAGCGTGGCGTGAAGGAGACGCACCTCACCTCCCAGCGGCCGTGGGGCGGGGCCGCGCTCCTCTGTGGGTCTCGGCCTGTGCGGCCCTGACTCTCCTTGGAGAGGCCCAAGCCCTGCTCCTCACTGGGAGGCCTGGGCTCCCCTGGGGCGGGATTGGCCTGGGAGGGAAGGGCCCCCATCCTCCAGGACCTGTGGGGGGCCCAGGTGACCTCAGGACTCCCCTCATCCTTGCTTCCTTGGGGGAGGGGGAGGCCAGATCAAGGGCTGCGCCCTGGGGAGCCAGCGCTCCCCCGAGAACTGGCCGATGCACGTGGGGTGTGAACCGCCATTTCAGATTCCCTAGTAGCCCCATCAACTAAGTAAGAGAAACAAGTGAAATCATTTTGATAGTGTTTTTCATTGAACTCCGTGGAGCCAAAGGTTATCATTTCAGTACCTAATCGATATCAGCAATTACTGAGACCTTTTCCATGCTTTCTTCACTAAGCTTTGGGAGTCACGCCAGCCCCACTGCCCACACGCAGGGGCCCATGTGGCAGTGGCTGGCATGGTGGCCAGCATGCTGCAGGCTCCCGCAGGGGCCCTCTGGCCTTCCTTGGGCCGAGGCGACTGAAGGATGCCGGTGAGGCAGAGCCGAGGGCGTCTGAAGTCTCCCCGCGCACAGGCACTTCCCCGCAGGGGTGGACTCGCCTGGGGAGGCGGGGCCTGGCTCTTTCTGCTTCACCTCTGTGTGGGGGGGACCCTCGTCCTGTGGGTGGGCTTGGCTTTTCTACAGAAACGTTTCATTATTGTAGATTGTGGGCCACCCCTAAGTCAGTGAAAATTCGGCCATTGCAACGCTGGGAGCTATTTAAGGAATCACTTCTATCCCTTTAGGAATAGCTAATTATGCGCTCACTTATTCATTCAGGAAACATTTACTAAAGATCCAGTAGTTTGAGGCAAGCTGGTTGAGATACCAGTCCTGCGCTAGAGGTAGGCCGGCTGGCTGGGCGCAGACCTCTCTCTGCAGCCCTGTCTATACATTCGCACATGCGGGTGCAGACATAGATGCAGGTGTACGGGTAGGTGCAGGTGCATCCGTAGTCCTGTGTCCACATCCATTCATCCACCCATCTACCCATCCACGCATCATCCATCCACTTATCCATCCACCACCCATCCGTTCATGTCCACATCTACCTCCCTTACATCCCGTAGTTCCGCAGGAGTGAGAAGATGAACGCAGGGCAGGAAGTGTTGGGGAGAGATGACCCTGGGGCAACAGAGGGACACGGGGACTTTGGGAATCTGGACCATGAAGACGGGGGTCTGTGCCACCCCAGAGAAGAGTGGGGAAGGTCATTCTAGGTGGAAGTAGGAAGAAGGGAAGTGTCTGGACCCCTTCTGCAGATGGCATCCCCCTGAGCTGGGCAAGGGAGACACGTCCCGTTCAGGAGGCGGTGGCCCCCTCTCTGGGAGTAGCAGTAACTTCTGAGGGCCCTTGGGCAGTGAATTCAGGGCTTCTGGGATGACAGAGCAGAGGGACGGAGGCAGGGGCTTCGCCGGCCGGGGCCACACCACTCTGCCTCTGTCCCCAGCTGCGGTTGGAACCCAGTTCCCAGCCCTCCCCTAGCGGTCAAGTGCTGAGGTTCCTGGGGCGACATGCACAGTGGTCGAGACTCCAGTAAACGTCACCTCAGGCAGCCTGCTGCCCAGGGACCCCCTTCAACTATGACCGCAGCACCGGTGAGGATGTGGACTTGACTGTTGCCAAGTGCCACGTCCTCCTCCAGGTCCCGCAGGGGTCTGACCCCTCCTGCCTGCCTCTCTCAACACTGGGTGCTCATCCATCTGAAGAACCATCGGGAGATGGGCCAAAATAAACACTTCTACGACCAGGCACCAGGTATCATACCATTGCCTCGTGGAGCAGGTTCAACACTTGACGAGTTGGCCATGTTTAGTGGAATTCAGTCCACCTTTGGGGAGCATGGGGTGCCGCCTGTGTGATCCCTCCATCCCCAGGCTTGAGCACAGCGCGGACACGTGTTCATAGGTAGGCGGGAGCAGCGGACGAGCGAGAAAAGTGCGATGGGCTGCCGAGGCGGAGCGGGCATCCCAGCTCACCCCTCCCGGGGGCCGGGCCCCCCACGTGTTCCCGCTCGCAGAGAACAGCCACTTTGGGAACTGGCCTGGTGGTTTTGGCGTGGCCCCGGCACTCAACATGCGGTCGGACCGCACGTGATGGTGGGTGTGAGCTCACGTTGACCTACAGACCACCAGGATGTCCCTCAGGGCCCATGTGGCCCTTGAGTTGGAGGCGGCAAATTGCAAGGTCCAGAAGAGAGCGAGACGTGTCCCCTGGGGGGCCCGGGGCTCTCGGCTCTCCTGGCAGTTGTGTTGCATCTGCGGCTGTTCCTGGGAGAACATGAGGAGTCCATGGAGACCCACCTGTGGCTGCTGTGGACTCTGAGCCCCACGGAGGCCCCACCCTTGGATGGGAACTCCGCCCACTGGACTTGCGGGCCCGAGGGCTGGGTGGGGCCGAGGTGGGGGCTCTGGTCCCCCACCCTCCCCTGGGGCACCCGGCCCGCACTGGTTCTTGCTGGGGAGACAGTCTGTGGGCCTCGTGCTGTTTTAGTGCATCCCCGACTCAGCGTCTCGGGTCTCAGGAGCTCTCCTGTTGCAGGTAGCCACACGCTCATACAGACTGCCGCCGAAAGGCCATGACAAGCCAACAGTTACAGCCCAGGGCACCAGGTGTCACCTTCAGCAGGTGAGACTCGGCCATTGGAGAGGAGAGGTGCTGGCTGGAAAACAGGAAACACCGTGCCTCCCATCGGGCTGCCCACTGCGACCCTCTCTGCAGCTGTGGTGGACACCACGCTGGTCGCTGCAGCCCCACCTCACTGTCCCTCACGGAGGTGCCACTACACAGAGTCCCTGAGCAGCCAGGGCGGGAGGCTCACAGCAGCCTTGGGAACCGTGGGCTGGCCAATCTCACCGAAGCGTCGGCTGTGCCAGGGGCCGGCGTCCTCGGACTTGGGTTGACCGTTTGACCAACCTTGGCAAGCAGGGCTCTGGGAGCCCTCGGTGATTTCCTCAACGAACTAGTTGTAGGGGACTGGTCACTAGGTGCCTGTGTGTGTGGGGGGACTGAGTGGGACACCCGACGAAGTCACCACACTTTTATCCCCCCAGAATCCTGCGTGGAAAAGCTCCCTCCCGAGCTGCGCCTTGGCCAGGCACTGGCCTCGGTGTCTGCTGGTGAGTGACGCGCAGGGCGGCTTTGGTGGCCCTGAGGTGGTCTTCACCTCCTCCCTGGAAGGATTTGCAGGTAGGAGTGAAAAGAGGACTTGGGAGCACCCGTGGGCGGAAGGGCTGCGTGTTCCCCAATTTTCCATCTGGGCCACGCTGGGTGGGGAGCGGTGTTGGGGCCTGAGCTCTGCTGCCAGTCTCGGGTCCCCGACTGTGCACGGCAGCCCTGGCGAGGAAGCCCCCCCCCAACTCATTAAACCAGAGCAGGCCATGCGGAGGGCGCTGCTGTGTGATTTTAATATTTGGTGCATGTGACAGGATCATTTTAGTGATTTGCAGGATTTATCTCCTCTTAAAAGTACTGCCTAAGGCCGCTCTAATTGGTAGGAGAGCAAATTCCCTCCCCCCCTCCTGTCAGTCTTTGTTTTATTTACTGAGAACTGCCGAAACCTATTTACACAATAATGAGGATAAATCACCGGGATGCTTTCAACACAAAGAGAAATGTGGCGGGAGTGGAGAGCCGCACAATTAACACAAAATTCCAGACCCTCCTGAAGTGGTGTGTGCGGTGAGGGCGCGGCGCACAATGAAGACGGATGGGAGACCGCACCCCGGCCTGCGCGGGGAGCTCATCAGGGTCAGAATTCTCGAGATATTTTACGACGGGCAATTTCACTTGAAATGGCAATGAAGTAAATGCCTGTGAGTTACCATCAATATTTGTAATAAAAATAAACAATCATGCATTCCTCCAGCCTGCAAATAAACAGGGGAAGTTTAGACGTCATAATCATGACATTGCCGGAGCGGTGGTAAGTCACGCGGAGGTGTCAGCCCGAGTCTGCAGCCTCTGGCGTCTTCCCAGCCGTGGGGGCCACGCCACTTGGACGAGACACTTCAGAAGTACTTGACTGTATGACCTGGAAGGACCCACTCATTTAGATGTCAAGAGCATCCTACACTGGGGGACGGCTCTTATTGGAGGGCATGCCACAAAGAGACTCACTTGCCAAAAGATTTCTGCAGGGAACCTGCCCTTGGACTTGGCCCCCGTGGGTGCCGGGTGGGGTGTGCTCTCCAGAGTTCCCGGAGACCTCGGGGTTTGCACGTACCCTGGTGAGCTCGGCCAGTCTGACCTCGGTGGCTGCTGGTGTGGCCTCGGTCCCAGTTGGAGGTGGCCGCCCTACAGATGATGGGAGCAGAGTTAACAAGCTGCCTTCCGGGAGCCACTGTGGGCAGGGAGGCTTGGAGTCACCTGCCGGCTACTCACCCCGCGCACGCTCCCAGGGGCAAAGCCAAGGACATGGCAGGTCCTCACCGGAGAGGGTTCAGTTACACGTCTAAGAAATGAGAAGAACCGGAGGCTCCCTTTGGTACTAGGTGGTAGGGTGTGGGGAGACCCGAGGTGTGTGTGTGGGGGGACCCAGCCTGGCCCTGCTTCCCACGGCCTGGCCTCCAGATCCCTGGGGACCTTTCTGGGCCTGACCGGGCAGGTGCCGGTGCTCCCGAGCCTTGCTCTGCCCCGCCCCCGCCACGCCACCCCCCAGCCGCCCCTGCCTCCCACCTCTGCAGTCGGCGCCTGGCTCCCCAGTTACGGAGCAGCCTGCCTTTCTCCCCGCACCCTGACAGCCAGGTGATGGCCGCTCAGTTATCCTGGAAAGAAATAATTCACATAAGCAGATTTTAGCGCATTTACCGGGTCTTTTAACTTCATCTGACACTGTTTGGATGGAAGATGAGAGAAGTATATTTTTATATCCCAGGGGAGCGACTTTATGATGACTCCTTCAAGGTGAATATTGGCATTTATTTAGCCTGAGCAGAAAATAAAAAGGAACACACGGAAGCGTGAACATAGAAACACTGGACTCAGCAAATAGTGTTTTATTTTGTTGCTTTGAACTGCTGTCCCTCAAACACAGATAAATCTAAGTTAATTTAAAGTTTCTCTTGAGGAATTCACATCACATTAAAGGGTCCCCCGGCAGGGTGAGCAGAGTGGGGGCCACGTCTGAATTCCCTCCACACTGTGGCCTCTGTTTACAGGCCCCTGGGGTTTGCCTTTGCGGGCTTTGGCCCACTGTCTTGGAGAGAAAATGAATTTAGCTAATGACAGCTCGGACTAAAACATCGGTCGCAGGAAGAGAAGTGACATGACGGATGTCACGGGCCAGTGTGGAGGCTGAAGACAGGTTCCAGGCTGGACTTCCGGCAGACGGAACTGCGCTTGCCCCAGGAAGGCGGCCAGCCAGCTCCCGCCTGTGACCCGCCTCTGGCCGGCCCGGGAAAGCGCCCTTTCCCTCCTGGGTGTCCCTCTGGAGCCACCGCGGCCTCTGCATCGTGCCTCCGGAAGGTTCCTTTTATTTAGGTTCCAACCAAGTGGTTGGTGGAGCTTTTTGCCTATTGGAAAGCACCAGGCTGGTGAGGGTGACGGTGGCGCCCCGACCTTGGGGGCCGCCACCGACCCTGAGGGGGTGGGGGGACAGCTCCACGTGGCCTACCCCACCCAACACACACACTGGGGCTCTGTGGCCCTCTGTTGGCACCAAGAAATGCCAGCAGGTTGTTGAGAAAATTTCAGACGTTTCCATTGGTGGCTGATGGCGTCGCGTCCCCGCCTTATGGATGCCGCCTCCGATTTATGAATGGTGAGGTGGAGGACATTCGCTATCAGAAGCTCACAATGTAGCTCTTAATAAAAGATTAAACAAGGGAGAGCAGGCAGCGCGGTTTCTGACACACCGCTGATAAGGCGCGCGGATCCAAGGCTGCGCGGAGCGGCGCGCGACGGTGACAGATGCTGAATGGCAGACAATGAACACATGTTGCTGCTCACGGTGTGACGTGTGGCCATGTGGAAAATCTGTGCGAGGGACTTTCACGGGCCGCGCTCCGGACAGGGGGCTCTCCATCTTCGGGGCTGGCCGGGATCCGAGGACCGGGGGGCGGGGGGACAGACAGGACCCCACGGCGGCCGGGTGGGGGGG
>PVKM010047216.1:0-11506 GCA_004027735.1 Carollia perspicillata
TCCTCCCTACGCGGGAGTGTTTGTCATCGGCCACTGGGAAGCCACCGTCAGGTGCAGGACGTGCTGACAAATCCTAGCCGCTGCAGGATATTGAGGGGCAGCGACATCGTTGTTATCATGTCTATGAATCCACCAGCTCCTACGCCCCCTCCCTGTGCCTGGCGCTTGTTAAGTTGTGTCCGTACACGGGCCCTGCAGCTCTCAAACTGGGCAGAGTAGGAGACTGAGGCCAACTCGCTCTGTCTGCTGTATAATTTGGGCTGGAAAACACTAAACTAAACTAGACCTTTGGGAGTGACACATGATTTTCTGTCTCCTGTATATAAAACTATAGTTATATGCTCATCAAGGACCAGAAGAGCATAATGGTCGAATTAATTAACTTACCGTCTACTTGGGAAGAGAAGACACATGCACCTACATTCAAGGGCTAATTAACTCTACAAGAATGTAAGGGAGTCAATAGGTAGTATGTTGAAATGCCAAGTTCACGGCAGAGATGTAGGAACTACAGGATCTTATTAACATTTATATATTAAAACTGCAGATGTCACCCGAAGATACAGTTCACACATTTGCAAGTAAGTATATGTCACCTAGAGCCCACTCTCAGACTCCAATGACCGATTCTGTCTATCTTCAGGTCAAATGTAACTTAAAGCTGCTTAATACGGTCAGCATTTCTGCAAACAGGATGACCTTCTCTCTAGGAGCAATCACAAGGCCTAAGCAGATTGGCAACAGCGGGAAGGATTTTTTTCTTTCCTGTAATGAACAGGTTAAAAGCATAATCCCAAGGTCCAAGTAGAATTGTGGCATCAGTCACTCCAAGACTATTTTTTTTTCTATGTACACTCAAGAACTGCAAGTCATCTGGGGGGGAAAACCCAAAAGTTCAAAGTCAACAAAAGAGGTCACTTTCAGAAGAGTTTGTACCCTGGAAGGGGTGCCCCAAATGGGAACCTTTTAATATCAAGCTCCTAGGAAAATCCTGACTTTACTCCAGGCCACTCAAGGCCACGTTGCTTTGTGGCAACTTTCAGAAGGGCATCTACTCCCATTTTCTTGGTTACTGACCCCTTGGGCACGTACAGAGACCATCACAGGTCTTTTGGCTCATCAATGCTAGGCTTAACTTTCAGGTCAGCAAGACCTGTTAAAAAGAAAAATTACCCGTGATGTTTGTTAAAATGGTGGCACTGCCTCTTCCGTCTCGAATCTTCCTGTGCCCCTCCCTTTTCTCAGGATACTCGAGACTGCCTTTAGGGCCCACCAGGACAGTCTTCTCCTATCAAGATTCTTCACTTAATCCCATCTGCAAAGCCTCTTTTGCCAGATAAGGTGACATTCGCAGGTGCCAGCGTTTGGAGGCTAGATATCTCAGGGCCCTTATTCAGCCTACCACACAGGCTAATAGCAAAAGGGACACAGAAACCCATCATGAAGAGAAGAAAGGCCCACAGAACCCCACGGTCCCTAGAGATCATCACAGGAAATAGTTTGGGACATATTTTTCTAGATTTCTTTTCATGCATATAACAACACATGTCTTTCTCTTATTTCCTCTCCTTTTAAAAATAAAAGATGAGATAACTTCCTACACAGCCCAGCAATTTGTCTCTTTCATTTAATAATGTAGCTTTGCAGTAAGCTCTTTAAGAGTGAAAGAGATTTACATTCACGTTGCTGTCTTTGATGTAAAAATAGCAACTTTCCAGTAAAGCAAGTGACTTTTTAAAAAAAAAAATCCCATTTGAAATCATCTCTCAGAAATGTCAGTGTTTTAATTCATAAGAGGAAAGAGATTTTGAGTCAAAATAAAGGCAGAGCCTACCGAGAATTTAGTATTTGGGGGAGATTAGAGAAAGGGCCCTCTAGTTATCCATGGACACAGCACGACATACCTGAGGGTTAAATTACTTGAAGTGTGGTCTCTTCATGCGAGAGTCAGTACTCCCATGGTATCATTTTAAATCAAGCATCTCTGTGACCTTAGGCAAGCTGTACCCAATCTCTGGGCCTCCTTGTCCTCACCTTTGAAGTGAGAGTATTGGTCGGGAGTTTCCTAAGCTCCTAATGATGTTCCCATCTGCAGTTCTGGAAGGGCACTATTCTAGTAGGCTACAGGCCCTGTTTTGAATACCAAATCTTTCACTAACTTGCTGTGACCTTGAGCTAGACAGCCAGTTCTGTAGGACCTCAGCTTATACATCTGTAAAACGAGCAGGCTGGACTAGGGGTTCTCAAGATCCTTTCCAATTCTCACATTCTAAGACAGTGAGTCTCAAACTTCCATGTGCCTAAGAATCCACCTTCCCCATCCCCGGGATTTTGTTAAAATGCGGAGTCTGTTTCGGCAGGTCCGGGGTGGCGTCTGAGATTCTACATTTCTAGCCAGTTGCCAGGTAAGACCAGTGCTAGTCTGGAGACTGCACTCTGAATAACAAAGCATTTGGATCCTGAAATGTCAGGACACTGTTCCAGCCTTGGACATCGGTGAAAGATGACTGTGTGTCTGGTGCTGTGCTGGCCTGAGATCGCCTGGCGCTAGAGGGGTGCACACCTTTGCTCGTCTTTCATTCAGCTCTGTGAGAGCAGACATGGACTATGCGTAGTAATGGGATGAATTTTGTTTCATAGAGGCACGATTGATTTCAGCCCTGTAGAAGAAGATTGCTCCCAAACATCACTTTTGCTTGTCCTATAGGATATCAACCCCTTTGCATAATTAGCAAATTCGTTCCGGTATTCCTGATTGGCCACTTGTATGTGTTCTTCAAAATCTCTGTCCAACAGGTTTTGCCTTTTTGAAAATTATACATTAACACCACTGGTCCTTTGTAATTCGTTCATAGATTCGTTGATTTATTTATAAAAGGGAACACTTGCCAGAGTGGGGGAGGTTTCGGGGTGGGAAACAATCGCCTCTAGGAAAGCCGGCCGGTAGGTATCATGCTTTCCTGGCTCCCAGCCCTCATACCAGGTGAGGAAGTACACTTCACGTCCGATCAAGGCCAGGTAATTCCTCTCCCAGGGCTAGAAGATCACGGAATGTAGCGGAAGAAGATGCTTTAACCAACATGTGGCCCAGAAAGTATCAAGAGATTGAGAGACCTGACCAAGCTCAGTAGGGGACTGTAGCTAGGATTTGAACCTGACGTCAGGACTCCTCCAGCGCTCTTTATACCACCCGCCGCTTAGTTTATTCCGAGGTCACAAAACTGGGGGCTCTCACACGTCTGCTGCAATTGTTAATAATTCGACACCCCAGGTGTCCAGAGTTTTGGCGAGGCAAGCCGTGGGGCACTACTGGGTCAAAGGGCAGGGCTTGGGGCGGTGTGGTGATCGAGGCGTTCTGGGGGCGGAGCCTGGAGAGGCCGCGGAGACAACCCCGCCCCATGGGCTGTGGCGGAGCTCCGCCCCCGTCTGTCTGTGTCAGTGGCAGCTGCTATCAATAAAGTTGTTGTTGTGCCAACATGGCGGCGCCCGTGGAGACAAGCTGAGCCGTGTTCACCTAAGGTGGGAACGGAGGCGTTTAAAGAGCCTCAGGCCAGAGCCTGTGAGCAGGTAAATCCCTGACCGGGGCTCAGCGGGGTGAGAGACGAGGCCCGATCTCCTCTTCCCCGGACCCGGAGGTTCCGACTTGCTGGAAGCAGGAAGGGCAGGCGCTGACTGGGTTAGGTGGTCTCTACCCTGTGCATTTTCCGAACTGCAAACGTCTCCGAGATCCGGGTCTTCAGACCCTTTGAGCCCCAGAGCCCGTTGATAGCTCTGGACTCTTTCCCATAAAAACGCACGTGTGCATATAGGTTTGTATGCAAGTTCCTCCCCCACTGCCCCCCTACCTCAGTTGGTCCCTGGAGCTTTGCT
Organism: Carollia perspicillata; assembly: GCA_004027735.1. NCBI lineage: Eukaryota > Metazoa > Chordata > Mammalia > Chiroptera > Phyllostomidae > Carollia > Carollia perspicillata. Next base: position 3,871 of record PVKM010047216.1, read on the forward strand.
TCCTGGGTTGGGGGTTTGGACTAAGTTAAAAGACATCCAGTGCATCTCTGGCCCACAGGTCATTGCCACAGCATGTTAGGGCTCGAAGGTCCTCAGGTCATTTGGGTTTACTGCTCATCGTAAGAAGCTGAGGTTCGAGACAGGAAATAGCTTCCCTGAGGTCATACAGGGAATTAGAGTTGCCAAAGCTCATTATTACTATTGTTGTTGTTGTATTGTATTATTATTACTATTGTTGTTGTTGTTATTGTATTTCGTCTGCAAACTTGGTTCCTTTAAGATTCATTTTCCCAGGTACACTCTCACACACTTCCTTTTGAGCGCACCCAAATGCCTTCAAGTGCTTCCCCTGTGTGTTCTTTCTTGTCTTCTAGGCTTCTGCTAGGTTTTCTGTCCTAAATGATGGTCAATTTGAGTCCTGTTCTCAGACCCCTCCCTCCCATGGTAACGTGCCACCAGCCACGCTGTTCTCCTAAAACTTAACCTTAAGCCCTACGTGAGGTTGATTCGAGGTCAGGGCTGACTCTAATAGAGGATTGATGCTTTGGAAGGATCACAGAATGTGGTGGGAGAAGAGACAAGATTCCAAACATCCAGGCAAGGAACTGGGTAAGACAGAGATGAGGAAGGAAGAAAGCTGCCAAAATGATCATAAATAGAGAACACAGGCCACACCTTTTACCTTTATCCTATGGGCATGGTCCTCTAGTAAAATGGCTGCTCCTGAGGTCTGGAAGAGGCAATGCTGTCAGGGCTTTGGAAGTGGAGTGGCAGAGAGTGGGGCTGGGGAAGTCAAGGAGGGGAGCTGGGCCGAGTGCCAGGAAGTGCTATAATAAATCATAGCCCTGAGTACACTGCATATTAAGTCTTGGGGATGCTCCAACACACAGAGTGTGAACATTTCTTAGAGTCTTGACACATTTCTCCATATTGCTCCCTGGAGAGGTAGAATCAATTTACATTCCCAGCAGTACAGGGTAAAAATGCACAATCGTTTTGGTTTAACAGGCTTTTACCAACCTGATAAGCAAATATTTCATTGTAGTTTTAATTTGCAGTTTTTTGATTTGTTGTAAAGTTGATCTTTTTCATATATTTATTTAGCCATTTGTACTTTCTCTTTCTTTGTTCATTTTTAAAATTAGGTTTTTAATGTTTCTCATATGTGAGCCCTATGGAGTAGGATAAGCTTTTTTTCGGTTGCAGTTTTTGCAATTTTCTCTCGGCTTATTGTTGACTTTCTCATTTTGTTCATGGTGTTTTTGATACACAGATGTTTTAGATTTTAAGAGAGATTAATGTTTTCGTTCCTGAATTCTTCCATTGCTTTTATTCTCAGGACAGAGCGTCCTACATCCCGAAAAGAATTACTAAGTACTCAACTACAGCGTGGGGTAAATGTATGTTTGTTTACAGTTGTGAGAACATGAAACACAGTTTATTCTTGCATGATTATTTATTAATTATTGTATTATTTTGCATATGAACAACTGTAAACCTACTTTAGCCTCACCCTGTATATTTTTGTCTGGTTTTATGGTATTTAAAAAAATTCTTTAATCTATATGGAATTTACTATGGTTTATGATTTGAGGTGGGGGGGGCTCTAATATGAATTTTACCATCATTCATTGAATAATCTATCGCCCTTGTAATCTACGTGTTCTGTTTTCTTTATGAACTCTAAGGTCTTTTAAATACCCAGATCCGTTTCAGGATCCTCCGGTCTATTGGTTTGTGTCAAGGAAAGGTGATTGGAAGTCATTAGTGAGCCAGGTATTGTGTCAACATTTTTAGGAAGCTTGTTCTTGTTGTTTAGACAGGGAATGTTGTTATGAGTTGTTTGTAATTTGCTTCATAATATAAGGAAGTTGCAGGGACAGGATGAGAATTTTAAGAGAGCACATGACCTTCATATTGCTCACACTGGCTCTGTCTGCTTTCATTTGCCACAATGGCTGACCAGCACTCATACTGAAAGCTACTGAGACTACGGGTAAGGTCAGTTTGTATTTTCATAATTTGTTGCTTCCCATTGTTTCTCTTCGAGAGAGTGGTCCAGTGTGCTCTTAGGGAATGCAGCCTCCTATCTAGTTGTGCGCCCTCCGCCAGGCTGGAGTGCTTGGGATTGTAGAGATACGAAAAGGCTCTCTTAGCAAGAGAACCGTAAAATCCATGAATCCTGTAGATAGTTCCGATTATGTAGAAACCCAGTCCCTAACAATAAATGCTGCTGCCTTAGTGGTACAAAGCGTCTATACGTTAGGTTGGTCATGTTGGAATTGCTGATATTCAGCTGACTTAAGACAGTTCACCAGTGTGTCTATAGTCACATCTACTCACTCTAAAACAGCCAAGCCCAGTGGTTAGGGAGGCGTTTTGTTTTGTTTATTTGTTTGTTTTAGTCTGTTTCTGATTTCCTGCCCAAAGGAGCAAGAGGTGTTAAATGCGGTGAGAACTGCTATGTCGAGAACTGTGGCGGACCAACTCACCAAACGCCAATCCTGCGGTGCCAAGTTATGTGAGGGTGACGTGTATCAACCTGCAGTGAACCCCGTTGGCATCATTTGTGACCCAGTAGCTTTGTGAAACGGGGCAAATCCTAGTAGCTATGGAAAACATTTTGAGAGAATCAAAGAAGATCAGCTTAGAGTGTCAGGTTCATTCTTTCCTCCTTTCTTTCTTTCTTGGTTGTGAAAGATCAGTCATGAAAACACCGTAGCCAAGGATACAAAGCCCCAGTGGGAACCAGTGGAGACCCCTGCCTGGGCCAGCTCCCACCACAGCCTCAGCCTGCAGGGGAGGCAGCGGAGCCCCCTCCCTCCCTTCTCTTTAGGCCAGCCCAGGGTCAGTCCAGCAGGCTTCACTTCCTGTCCTCCAGGATTCGGAAGAGCTCCAAGCATATCTTAGCTTGGCTTCAGGCTCAAGTATCGGGGCCTGGGCGGCTCACCTGTGTGCTTTCCGTCCTCCCTCAGGGCCTCCCGCCTTCCGGAGATGGCTTCTGCTTGGCAGAGGCTGGGTTTCTGTGTCCGTCTCCTGAAAAGGCAGCTCCGTGGTGGGCCGGATGCCCTCAGCTGGGGAAGGAGAGCGGTTCCAGGATGTACCCGGGGAATTTACAGCGCCACGGGACAGTGGACGAGAGAGTATACGCTGCAGACCAGAAAGGACGTCGAGAAGTGGTGGCACCCGTACATAAAAGACCAGGCCTGCCGAGCTCCCGAAGCCGACGTGAGTGCGGGAGAGATTCTGAGAGGGTGGAGAAGCGGGGTTAAGGGCTCGGACTTCGGGGTCAGACTGCCGGTTCAAATAAGTTATTAAGTATGTGACCTTGAGCCAAGTGATCGCATCCCTCTGTGCTTCAGTTTTCTTATCTAAAATGGACAGTGATGACAGTGGTACCCACTCGCTGCTCCCAGGATGCTTGTGAGGGGCAAATGCAAGGAGACAAGCAGAGTGCTTGGAGGGGTTTCGCTGTGGTGCTTGTGCGTCCTGGAGCAGCATTAGGGGAAGTTCATGGACACAAGAACCATAGCAGGGGTCAGGTGCTGGTCCGTTGCACAGCGGCGCAGCCCACAGGGATGTGGTGGGGTCCGATATGAGACTCCCGGAGAGACACCTGGGTCCCTCAGCTGTGGAACTTCAAAGCTATATATTCCGAGAAGTACCTGCCCCTCCACTGATATGGCCGTGGCCTCCACCCTGTTCTGTCACCTCAGCCTCATGGTTTGAAAGGTACCAGCCCTTCCTTCCCTGGTAGGATCTGGGGGCGGGGAGAGGGGGCAGTGCGTAGCAGGGCCCGGTGTTGCCGTAACAGCCGTACGAGTTAGTGGACCCTGGGCATCTGGTCCTGGGGCACCGGCTCAGTGCGCTACCTGAGTTAGTTGTCCCGAGTACTTAGCTGTAGCCTGTTTCCATGGAGTGCGCTGCTGGAGGCGGCTCCGTCTCTGCGGGGCCAGCCTGCGGCGGGGACCAGGCTCGGGCACCTTAGCCGATGCCTCTGGTGAGAAACTGTGGTGTTGAGAAAGAAGTAGTGTATAACAGGTGAGGTGATAGGAAGGTTTGACTATAATGCGCAATTATACAACGAAAGCTTCCCTTTTCCTCGTTAGGGAGGGAAGAGCCTTCGCGGCAACAGGAGCAGACTAATGTCAATGTGTTTTGGGAACAAACCTTAGGGAGCAGCTCAGTTCTGAATCAGGAGCTGGAAATGAGCTTTCTCTGCTTTTTTTCTTTTGGTTTAGGTTATAATTTAGTGACTTTCAAACATCTTGCAGTTGTAGCTTATTGATTTTGTGACATCTCATTCTTCTTAAGCGTACGGTTAAAAAAAATGAAATGAATCAAAATAAACCGTGTTTCTATAATTGGGTCAATAGCTTTAGGGCTGTTGTGGGGGATCCCCTGGTAGCGCCCCGATCAGGGTTGGCGTCGGGGACGTTATTACGGTGGAGAGCGCACCCCGTGAGGGGTCTGGAGCCCGCGCAATAAGATACTGGCTCCGCCCCCTGAATTAGTTTGAATTTGGCGACATCATGTACCGCCTTGGTCCTCACATTGCTCGCGTTATTTGTCTCACAGAATTGTTTTGAAAATTAAATAAGGAAATGAGACCCAACACAGTTTACAAACTGAAGTGTTATGTAAATGAACGGTACGAGAGGATAGAAATGTGCGGTGTGCCTGACTCGGGGACTGAGCATCCGGCCGGGCGTTCGGAAGCATCTGTAATCGGTGTCACTCTAGCATGAGATGCATGTGAAACCCACCCAAATGAGTGTCTAGAAGTAGACTATTTTGCCATAATTATCCTAATCACCATCATCATAAGAAGAACTTCCATCTAATGAGCATGTTGCTACGCGTCAGGCACCATCTGCCCATTTATTTCCTCATTTGAGCCTGAAATAACCCCGAGGAAAGGTGGGTGATGTTATCCTGATTTGGGGGGTAAGAGCACCGAGCCCCAGAGGGAGGGTTGGCGGTTTGTGGAGATGCGCAGCTCACCTGTGGCAGAGCCAGGGTTCAGGCCCAGACGCCTTTGCTTGGTTTGAACCCTTCCAGACAGGTTTGATTCCTGACCTCACGCTTCCGCCTTTCACCTGGAGCCTTCTTCAGCCTCACCTTTGGTCTGCGGATTGTAAACCGAGTCCAGAGGGGTGGAGGGATTTGCCTCGGGCCTCACAGCAGGTGGCAGAGGGAGGACCCCTTCTCCCTTCCGGCCTCCGCCTCCGGCTCCTCGAGCCAGAGCCGGGTCCACAGAGAGGCAGAAGTTCTCTGCCCCCTGACGTCACAGGCTGGCAGAAAGAATGGGGCCTGTTTTTAAAGACCATCTCTTCCCCATCGCTTGCAATCTTAATTTCTTTTAAAGGCTTAAGTTCCTACACTGTTATATAATTATGAAAATTTTTCCTTTCAACCCGATTCCTGCTTAGTTATAACAAACCCCCATAATTCCTTCTTCCCGCCCACAGAGGGTAGAACGCATTCCACTGTCACAGAGGACAGGGACTTAGTTCACGCAGAAAGCAAAAGGCAGGGGCAGGCGGTAAGCCGAATACCCTGTCTGCAATAAAAAGGCTTTTACTAGCGGTACTTTTCTATGTATCTCCTATAAACTCTGTTTTGGTGTTTTGCTTAGCGACCGTATAATGAATCACTTGATTTTACACAAATTTAAGCTTTGTTGGAAGACACACAGAAAGGAGGCGCTAATGAAGAAGTTACGTGCGGCAAAGGTTTGGGGCAAGATCGATGGTTCAATAAGCATAATATAAAAAATAAGTAAATTACTATAATAAAAACAAGGTGACTCTAATAAAAGAAAAATTGGTTTAATGTGAAAGCTTTACAGTGAAACACTAGAAATACTTTATGTCCGGGGTTTTTCCCCGGGTCCCAGAGAGCTCTGCGGCAGCTTTCCCCCGGCCCCTGAGAGCGAGTGGGGTGCATAGTTTGCTTCTTCCCGATTCTGCACCAGCTGAAGGACTGAGGTCTTGCACCGCCTTCGAGAGACTTGTTCACCAGCCCAGAATTACTTGTCTGCTTAAAGACGGTAGTTTCTGAGTCCCCACTGACTCGCGAATCTCAGGTCCCTCCCCCTCCCCTGAGGTCTTCCTGAGATTTCGGACCCGCAGGTTCAGTGAAAGAGTGCGATGCCTGTGCGGTGGTGCCTCCGGTTGTATGAACCAGCAGTGCTTCCGGCCACTTTTCCGGGCTGTGCAGGCCAGTTCCAGACTCTGGGTGGACTCCCTGTCCCCTTCTCCTCTGTCCTGCAGCCTGACGTGACTGCTCGGTGGCCCATTTCTAGGGGATGGGCAGGACAGAGAACGTTCCACTCTAGTCTGTTCTGTCACAGGTTAGTGGCTCTGTTAAAAGTTTGACTTCTGCCCTGGCTGGTGTGGCTCAGTGGATTGAGTGCCAGCCTATGAACCACAGAGAGTCGCTGGTTCGATTCCCAGTCAGGGCACACGCCTGGGTTGTGGGCCAGGTCCCCAGTAGGGGGTGCCTGAGACGCAACCACACATTGATGTTTCTCTCCCTCTCTTGCCCTCTCTTTAAAAATAAGTAAATAAAATAAAATCTTTAAAAAAAGAAAATTTGACTTCTTTGCTGGAGGAAGTTGAAAGCAGGGGCTCAGGTGAGATTTCTGTTTTTTTCTAGTTTCTCGTTTCTTCTGCTCCCCTGGTTGTTGTTGGCTGTGCTGGTACCAGTCACACAGATATTAGCAAAAAACACAACATCCCAGCAACACGGACACAAAACAGTGGTCATGAATATCCTGTTTTGCACTTGTTTTTATTCGTTTGGGGGAGGCGAAGCCTGAGAGAACTCGGGGAGAGCGCTAGGAAGGGCGTAAGGACAGAAAAGGAGAAGCAGGAGGCAGAAATGGCTGGAACAGTTCCGGCACCGGGCGGTCCCGACCCTTAGTGACTAGGCAGAAGCAGCTACCGCCTTTCTTCAGAGGGGCGCCTTCTTCCCCACGGGCGGGATCTGTGGGTTTTGCTGGGGAAAATGCCCAGTTTTCATTCCGGGAACAGTTTTAACAGAATAAATATAACCTGCCTACAGAGGCCGGTTATCGGGCTTTTGGAGCACGAAGTCCGCAAACATTCATCCAGTAGTTATTAAACTTCGCGGCGCGGTGGATGGGAGTGGGGGAAAGAGGTGATTAAACACAGCCCTCGCCCTTGGACGCAGGCTCCCACGGAGGGGTCTGTTAAATGACCATCACCTTCCTGTGGAGCCCCCTCTGCCTGTGCACGTGAACTTGTGCCAGCACTCGCCGTTTACCCATGGAGGGCCTGAGGTGCCCAAGTCAGCGTTCCCACGAGGACTTCCTGCCCCGTGTTCATCCTCGAGGGGCGCACCTGCCGTTTCCTGTGTTGCTCACCGTGAGGCTGCGTCTTTGGAAGCTGGAGCGTTAGGTAACCCTGGCCTGCGGCTGCCTGCAGACCCACCTCTGGGAGACCTCAGCCCTCCCCTTTCCTCGGCTGAGATTTTCTCCTTCCCTTCCCATTTTAGCCTTTTCTGTTCAAAGATAAGCTCACAGCACAGCGGAGAAACCGAGGACCCAAACCGGTGCCCTAGGGTCCTGGTGCCACTGCTGAAGCCACGTCTGCGTGCAGCTCCGGGGGCT